>MU224180.1:233071-244178 GCA_018584345.1 Thuja plicata
GTGTGTGTGTAGAGAGAGAGAGAGAGAGAGAGAGAGAGAGAGAGAGAGAGAGTTGATTACTAAAATTTGATTAAGTCTAAAAATTTATATGATCTAAAAGCTAGAATCTACATTATACTCCTAGAGATTTAAAACCACTCTCAAACATCCCAAGAATATATACATGGAATATAACTTAAAGTATAAGAAACAAAAAAGACATTAAATGTGACTTAAATGTTATATTTCATGTATATATTCTTGTTACAAGATAGTTTTTGACTTGAGCTTAAAACATCTGAACAAAAATGGGAGGGAGAGAATTTTCTAATGCAAAACATTTAGCTAGTGCATATTTGGTGCATGCCAAATATGGCACCCACCAAATAGGCTTTCCATGACCAAGCCTATTGTCACGTACCATATATGACTTGCACCTTATATTGCACACACCAAAGTGGTCTCCCATCTTGGCGCACTTACCCAATATAAAATATAATAAATGACTTGTAATAATTAAATCTCTCTAAGAATAAGAAATGCAAAATGATATCAAGTAAATGTTAGAATGATGAGAAAAACAAAATTCTAATATTTATATTCAAGTTGTGTAAAATAGGTGAAATTAACTACAATGTATCACTATGAACATGTACAAGAATCTCAAATAAGCAATGAAGATTAATTCAACATGAAGAAGTAGAGATGAAGTGAACTCAACTTGATGAGGGGGAAAGGCACTTAACTAAAATCAAGTGGAGATGAATAGGGTAGAGGAGGCAAAAAATCTCATTAATCAAAGGAGTTGAAATATACTCTTATTCCCTAATGTACTTATATAAAATTGATATAAGATATAATTATATAATCCCACCATTACACTTATTCCCTAATGTACTTATATAAAATTGATATAAGATATAGTCATATAATCCCACCATTACATCAAATTACTTTATCATTTAATAACTTTCTCTTATTACCGTGTTATGTATAAGATATGAGATAACTTGCTCAAAAAATTCTTTCAATTATACAAACTCCTTCAAATCTAGAGTGTTTCAAACAATTATTATTATTAATGAGCAACTCTTTTAATATTATTATTTTTAATGCATGAACAATGGTGCCAAGTAGAGAACATCACACCTAACCAATTGAAAGAAAAAATGGTAAATGTGTGTTCTATTGTTTGGAACACTTTGAATTTCTCTATGTTTATTTCTAGGTGGATTTGACATGTGATGAATCCACCTATATGTCCATGTTTGTATAAGATAAATTCGATAATGTGTTGATTATGTTGTCAAATTTGTGACACTTTTCTAAATGTTGTGGGTCTAAGGATGTTCAAATTGTCCTTAGACTTTTTGGTACATTCTTCTACTCGTTATGTTTGTCCAATTCCACACCATGAAGTGAGTACAGCCATGTCTTAGGATCATTAACCAAATAAACTATTAAGTTGTTTCAATCTAATCAATCAAACCAATAATATTCTTCATTATCCAATCCAAATCAGCATCAACTCCATCCACAACATAAAAGGTATAGTAGTGGCTAGAATCAACAACTATAAATTCAATATTGAATATTGTGGTGTCAAAGAAGGTGTATGTGAAGTTTTTCTTGTCCAAAGTGTTGTGTACTGTAGGGTCCATCACGAGTAAAATTATATTCTTTCTAAAATAATCAAAATATTAAAAGGTGTCAAGATATATAAAACTCAAACATTTGTAGCATGACAGTAGTAGTTTCCTTATCTCTACACCAGGTTTGGTTTGGACTTGTCCACAAACATCCTAAAGTGCCCTTGACTCTCTTCATCCCGATGATGTATCATGAAGTGTGATCCAAAAAGTCGATGCTAAAATATTACGCACAATTTAATCTAAAAGCTGCTACACACAATCCTAAAATTAGAAAGTAATATTATCATTAATTTTGAATTATAGCTCAAGCTCATATGAACACTAGATTCAATCATGTTAAAAAGATGAGTTCCACAAGATTCAATCATGTTAAAAAGATGAGTTCCGACAGGTGCCTTAGACTATGGTTGGGAAAACATACGAAAAATGTTTGAAACTATGTTGATAAAAGGATAGATAAGATTCTAAAATGTAAACACTCATAATTTCTTGTTTTTAACCTTCATATCAAAGTTAATGCCCCACTTTCTTCGAAAACTGAAAAAAAAAACTTAGAAATTAAAAGAGCAGCTTCAAGAATGTTCTTCCGCCACATATAAAGAGACCTTGCAAGGATCAGAAATGTATTTCTATTGATCGAGGTTGGATCTTGACACCTATTCTCTTTCTCCCAAAGAAAGTGTCAGATTGTTTTATATGACAAAAAGGGAAGCCCCAATACCCACTTGCAGCCTTCGTAAAAATATGGAAAACAATCTACACAATATAGCTTCGAGTAAATGCTGAAATATAAAAGATGTAAGCACCTATTTAGACCTGCATATTTGGCCAATGACAAATGTCAAAAATAACAACTCGATTAGATACATAACACGGTATTCCATCAATTCATACTTACAAATAAATAAACTTATTAAGTTATCACATAATCCTTTACTAATTTCAATTCATACTTACAAATAAAGAAACTTATTAAGTTATAACACAATCCTTTACTAATTTGAACAGAATTTAATAGCATCCCCACTAAACTAATACGTAGACTAAATGGGCAAATCAGGCCATAACATACGATACTATATTCTGCCAAAGGTACAAAACACAACAATTCCCAAAAATAAAGATTCATATTTAAACCATTGCAATGACTCGATAATTTCCCAATAATGCAAAAGATTTGTATATAAACATTCCAGTGCTTGCTTGTTTCAAATTTCCATGTTTAGAGGTAAGTGAAGACACCAATTTAAATCATTGTAATGACTCGACAATTTCCCAACAGTAAAGATTGATATTTAAACCATTGTAACAAAATAATTTCCCTACAATACCAAAGGTACATATAAAAGCATTTCGGTGCTAGTTTCCTTGCTACACATTCCATGTTTAAGGAAAGTAAAGGAACCAGTTTAAAGTTTAACTTTAAACCATTGCAATGATTCAATAACTTTTCCCCACAAGATTCATATATAGGAACTCCAGTGCTTGTTTCCTTGCTACACATGTTTAAAGGTAAGTAAAGACATGATTAACATACAAATAATGAAATTATCATACTTCTCGCCCACCGCCAGCCATGGCTCTGCCAAATGCCAAGATATACCAATTATCACAATGAAGTCTTGCAATTTTGAGCATCAACGATTTACAGAAATCATCAATGGATAAAGCATCTAATCATGAATTCATACTTTTGACAACAAAATATTGAAATTAAAGGCATGGACCCTTAATATAACAACCATTATTGCAATGATATGTTCTTATGGTTTTGGTGTAGCCTAGGAATCAAGGAGTTTGTCAAGAAAAAAAAAATTAAGCGAGAAAATGATTTGTTTGCTCAAGTCTTCAAGTTATACAAACTGCCAAAAGTAAAGGGCTTTTAATAATTAATATAACATGGTCCTTTAAGTATTTGTTTGTTATAGGATTCACTCTCGTGTATTGTCCCTGCAGACGTTTAAATGCATATATGCAGCTGTACATCATGGATTTGTTGCATTTGGAATTGATTGAAATATGAACTATATGTGATTTATGTTGATGTGATGAGGCGAGAGATTTTACTTACCATGGTAGCTCCAGGAAATATTTAATAAAGACAATCAACCTGCGGTATCAGACCTCAAATATATCCTTGATGCCACTAACGCAGTTCATCCAATAGAGAGAATGAATAGTAATGTAATACTGTATTATAAGGTGTCAATAACAAATTTATATTTGGAAGTATTGACATATTAAGTGATTATAACAAATTTATATTTCAACAGATATTGTCAACGAAATTATCACTAATAAGCATTAGTAGATCATTTCCTCAATTTGTGGTTGATATACCAAATTGCTTATGCATGCCTTGGCCTTTTCACTTGTTCAAAGAATGACTCCCATTTTCTATGATCAAGTTGGTTCAGATCATCCAACTCTGCTATAGCCAGTAAATATTGTGTGAGTTTAACCAATTCTTGATCAGTACCTCGATTCAAATGAGCTTTACGAAAAGGTCTTATTGCAAGCCCATTCTGTGGATTCATAACAAAGTTCCGCTTAAGGTCATCAAACATGATAGTGTTTTGGTGATTGTAGTACTGCAAAAGCATACCAATATGTAATAGATTAAATTAAAATCCCAGTTCAGTAATGCTAATAAAAATCCAAATATGACATGAACTAAAAATTTAACATTTACCACCTTGGGAAACAATGCCCAAATTAGTCCAAGAGGCTTGCAATCGAAGACACCATGTGAATCAGATTGCACAGTAATCATTGCCAGATGATCAAGAAGTGCTGTAATTTTGTAATTGGGGTTATTGAGTACCCTAAGCTGCTCCATCTTAACCTCAACCCACTTCATGCTAGAGGCAGAAATCAATAATTGATTGGCAATTTGACGACAGAATGTAATGAAATAAGAAAATCGAAGTTAGAAAAATCTACCCACATGTATCTAAAAGTAAGTTGAAAATAACTTGCATGTAGGGAATTTGAAAGACCGATAAACTTCTTGTTAGCAAGGCACTATAATTAGAAACATTCCTGACCTGGTTGCAGACCATATGATTATATCATATTCCGCATAGGCAGATGTCAAAAATTCATGGAGATCTGCCAAAACAATCCATGAAATGAAACCTCAATTCATATGTTAAACAAAATCAAATAGCATCACCCTTATTCTCACTTACAAGGACGCATCAACTCCATTGGATTTTCAGCTGTAGACCGATGATCAAATAATGTGTAGTCAATATCCAAAACAAGTAGTTTCTTGCCTTCACGACATGGATTAAGTAGTTTGATCTGTCATCCCAAACATTTTTGAATGTTAGAACAAATATCAACTTCCTAAATGGACAGATGAATCCCAGACAAGGGAATAACTTGGCAATGCCAAGCAAAGTCACCACATTGCCTACTAAAGAGGTTAGTTGCTTTCAAAGAACTACATTAATGTGTCAATAAAAATCAATGAATCATTTCACTAAAGTACACTGGCAGAAAAACAGACTGAAATCCTCCTATTGAACGTATTAAAATGAAATGGAAAAATCCTGCATTCCTAATCTTAAAGTTGTGACAACGATCACATCGTCATTATATGTCCCTGACCCCAAAGAAGCAACATCTCCAAAAAAATCCTTTTTATACTTGTTTTTTTGCAAATCTTTGCCACGGACGATTTTTTCCCCCAAAAAAATCCCATCTTTTTAACAAAATCGTTGATTACAATTTTCAACATTTTCTTTTGTATTTAAATTGCATCTGAAACCTTGATCAATCTCTTGCCAACTTGTAAAACCTCAAAACTTGCAAACTGGTGAAATATTTTAAGAATAGCGCATTTGTGGAATATTTTTAGGGCACAACTATAAACGGGAGCTTGTCGGGACATACATAGAAGACACAACTAGTTGCAAATAGGCAAGGAGTCGAGAAGAGGTGCATTCGAGTCAAAGGTACGCAATTTTTTGCTGTAAAACTGCTGCAAATACATTCTATAATGTGACATCATAAAATAGTATTTACACAAAACTCAACCAATGCATACAAATAGATGAATAAATTGTTAAATAAAATTTTCAATGTGCATATCACAGGGATCTTTCAATTTAAATTAACAAGATAAAAAAATGTTAAATCTATCTTATTTTGATTGAGCTTCCATCCAGAGAGTATTTTAATTTTATGACAAGAGAATGGTCTATATTTCAAGGTTATATCTTCACTCGATGTTCGTACTTTATATTGTGTCTATTTTAACATGGTTGAATTTTATCTCAATTTAGATGCTACAATTTCTGCTAATAATGTCAATACACTGTCACACATGGTTTAATTTTGTGTAGACTTCTCTACGTCAAATGTAAAAAATTTCAATCTGCACATCGCAGATATCTTTCAATTCAAATTAACAAGATAAGAAATATTTAATCTTATTTATTTTGATGAGGCTTCCATCCAAATAGATTATATTACTGTTATGAAAGGTGAATGGTCTATATTTTGAGGTTATATCTTAGTTGCTTGTGTGTAGTTCATATTTTATGTCTACTTTATCATGGTTTAATTTTTTGTCTACTTATCTTGATTTTCTGCGCAACGAAATTGTTTTTGTGAAGTTTTGTTAGTTATTTTGTCTAAGAAACATTTGATGGTCTATCTTTTTCTACAGTGATAGCCTTGTAAATTAGTTATCTAGAAAGAAAGAATCCATACTCTTGGCTAAATGGTTTGAATTTAATTTAGGCTCTCATATCATTGCTTTGCTTGATGAATATGCCAATGTTATAGTTTCATTTTTATACAATCTCATTATTAGAAGAGAAGACGTACTGTTATGTGTCACTCATCTTTGTCTTCATAACATTTTATCGTTCTGTCAAGTTGTACAAAAACCCTTGGCTGCATAAAAACATCAGTCTGATGTTTATATGTAAGTTGTAACCCTATATTGCACCAACATGTCCAATCTTTGTGACATCAAAATCTTGGTCATTGTGATTTTGTATGCTTATTTTAATATTAGGCATATTTATCCTAAATGTTTTTTGCGTCTATATTCTACTTGTACTTTACATGAGTCAATACTCACTAAATTTGAAGGCTTGGTTTAATAGCAAAGCTTTTGAATGTGACTTGGTTTTGTACCTAGATAAAGTCTTTGACTAAATTTGAAGGCTTGGTTTAATAGCAAAGCTTTTGAATGTGACTTGGTTTTGTACCTAGATAGAATCTTTAAAAATACATAATTCATGCCCATTTGGCTCAGCTGTTATGAGAAATGACTTCTCATTTATTAAGTGATTACACTTTCTTTTTACTAAAAGAGGGGTAAAAATTTATTCAAACACAAGAAATACAAAGAGAGCAGAGTGCCCAACAAAGAGAGCACTACAGGACCTTGTCCCTTTCTACATGCTGATCTAACAAAGGAGACATATCATGAGGTAATTGCCCCTTATCAACAATATGCCAATCTTGAATATGATCCAAAGCCCATTTAGCCAAACAATCTGCAACACAATTCTACTCCCTGGGAATGTGAGTAAAAGTAACAGAATCCAAGGAGCTACACAAATAGGGAATTTGACAAATAACCAAAGCTAAGTGCCAACTAACACCCTGAAGTTGTTGTCGAGTTAACAGAGAGACCACCACCTGAGAATCAGACTCAAATAATCCTATGCTAGCCAAGGGCACAACATCGCTCAACAACGTACAGAATAGCAAGAGCTTTCATTAAATTATTAGTATGAAAGCCCTTATAAATAGAAAAAAAAAAACTGAATAACACCATTATCGTCTCGACTAACTCCCCCAATGCTAGGATGACTAGGATTTCCCCAAGATGAGCCATCAATGTTGATTTTGAAAACTCCATGAGGAGGGGGAGTCCAACGACCCTCCCGATTGACCCTCTGTAAAGGATGTCTACACCTGCTCCTTCTAACTTGACCAGCACCCCTTTGAAGAGGAAAGTGAAAACGATTGCAAATAATATCCCCAGGATCCAATCCTCCAGTCATTTCACACTTAGCCACAACAATCTCACGAAGAGAGTGAATAATTTTCCACCACAAGTGAGCAACAACCATCCTAGAATCTTGAAAAATCCATCGATTCCTTTCTAGCCAGATATGCCAAATGATAAAAGGACCAAGAGCCCACGCAACCTGAAGAAAAGAGGTTGTAGCAGGGAATTGGCCCCAACAAGCCCAAAACTCAGACAAAGAGGAGACATGTCAGGAGGTCTTTCCCCAAACACCCCACCACAAATGCCAAATCTCCTTGGCAAAGGAGCACTGAAAGAAAAGATGAGAAACTGACTCCTCACTATTACAACACAAGACACGCATTAAGGGACCATGAAAGCCCTGTTTGCTTAAATTGTCCCAGGTAAGACAGCGGTTTTGAACCACTAACCAAATGAAAAAATTGCATTTGGGCCAAGAAAATTTATTCCAAACCTGCTTCCACCAAGGCACCTCAACACCTACAAACAACTGTCTATGAAGCTCAGAGTACCCAACCGAAACAGAGTATTTACCAAACAAATCATAACACCAAGCCAAGACATCAGATCCTACCAAGGAATTGCACCCCCGAGAAGCAAGAATCTGAGCTAACTCATTTCGGTCCCTCTTGGCCACCTGACAGGCAATCAGAAGAATCTTTCCATCTATAACCTGTTGATGTTTGTAGCTTTAATCAGATAAAATGAATGAGATATTAA
The DNA here is from genome assembly GCA_018584345.1 of Thuja plicata. Lineage (NCBI taxonomy): Eukaryota > Viridiplantae > Streptophyta > Pinopsida > Cupressales > Cupressaceae > Thuja > Thuja plicata. The sequence continues at coordinate 241,442 of MU224180.1, forward strand.
TATTATGAGAACAGATTAAATTATGCACATACATATGCATACCAATATATATAATAATAGTAGATATTATTATTATACATATTGATATATATACATACATTCATAATTGAGAAAATTAATCTATTCTCATATTATTAATATAATTAACTATTAAAATTGATTTGATCGAATGACATCAAATTATTCATCATATAAATATATATCTGAATCGATCTTATTGTGTTCAGTTTTATTCTAATCACCGATTAGAATCGGTATAAATCTGACAGCGATGAGAATTATCACCGATTGATATCGGTCAAACTAAGCAGCATTTACATATTGATTGGTATCAGTTTGAAGTTAACCTGCTCACAAATTAGTATCGAGTTTATGAAAGGTAACGACATCACCGATTAGTATTGAATCGGTGCAAGTCTGTAAAAGGTTATCATGGGAGACATACTGATGGAGAGACATTTCTCCACATGTGGAGACATGTCTATCCATCAACATGTCTCCACACACATATATATAGACTTCCAAAGATCGAATTAAAATAAGCATATACAACACTCAATGCAAGTCTAAAACATTTGATCAGCAACTATAAGGAATTCTGTAGATATTCATTATCAGCATTTCACACATAATATGATATAATTTTATATCATATTTACATTGTACATCTATATATAAAATTGAAGTATCATCATTGTCTAAATCTGAAAGAAGAAATATATATATTAGTGAATATAAATAGATAAAAGAAAGTAAAAATTTGCATCTATTTCTCAATCTGATCACAAACTTTAACATGGTATCAGAGCCAGGTTCCTCCGTTAAAGTCTAACCGCTTGAAGGAAGATCCAATTAAATTGAAGGAGGATCAAGATCAGATTTTTTTTGGAAATCTTGTACCTACAGAATGGTGAACGGAATTAGACTTGAGGACAGACTTGAAGGTGCTTCAAATTTTGAATCTTGGAAACTACGAACGATGCTAATACTAAGAAAGAATGAGTTAAAACAGTCGTAGAAAATCCTCCTAAATCTAGTGAGAATGACGAGAAAAGCCAATGGGAAAAGGACAACACCAGAGCAATGGAACTATTAGTAGATGGAGTAAAAGATCATCTAATACCTATTATCACAAAGTTGGATTCTGCATATGAAATGTTCAAAGCCCTAGAAAACATGTATAAGATCAACAACACTAGCAAGATTCTTACTCTTACAAAATCAACTCTCTAATATTAAAATGAAGATTAAAATGAAGAAAGGAGAAACCATCACCTCATACATTATGAGGATAACAGAATTAAGAAACCAACTCTCAACAATTGGTCATATATAGATAATAAAGAGTTAACTATGGTAACTTTAAATAGACTCCCTATGTCATGGGAAAACTTCAGACAAGGAATAAGTGCTCGCTCCAAACTTCCCAAATTCGATCGACTAAAAGATGACTGCATTCAAGAAGAGTGTAATCTAATATCTAGAGGAATCAATGTGGAATCCACAAATGAAGATATTCAGATTCTCACTGCTAAATTGAAAAGGAAAAAGGGCAAGAACTCAAATGGTAAACAGCTGTTCAAGAAACATAGAGACCTCTCTACAATACAATGTTATAGGTGCGACAAATATGGTCACACTGAATGAAAATGTCCCGACAGACTTAAACTTCAAGCTTCCCTTGCTGAAGTCAATAATTCAGATTTGTATTCAGAGAAACTTGTATTCTAAAGAACTTCAAGATATCTTGTGATTAAGAGGGAGTTCACTGATAAAGATGGAACACTTCTGAGGTAAACTTGATATGATTGTAAAATTGATTATTGTACTAATGTTATTTCATTACTATATGGGCCCTGTGTAAATCATGAGGAAGTGACGACTTCCAAATGATTATCACTTGTATTTGTTAAAGTTATTGGAAGGTGACGATCTTACAATAACTTGATCTTCTATCATGATAGACATCTTATGATGGCTGAATCAAATCATGATAGATGATATCTTGCATGGTTGATTAAGTTCCTTAAACAGACCATGACCTTCTAATGTGATAGATATCTTATGATAGCTGAAACAGATCATGATAGATGATATGAATGTTCCTATGGTAAGTATTATTGAGGATACACGTGCACATTACCTATGGACAATTGTTGAGTACTTGGTGGACATCATGAGACTTGATGTTGGTAGGCCATTACTCTAAGTACTTGATGAATATCTGTTGTGAAGTCCTTCACACATCGCCCCAATTCTTGGGGACCCCCTAATTTTGAAGTGGGCTTGGGGATATTGATGGCAGATTGGTGGTACTACTGGAGAGGTTAGAAGTTTTCGAGGAAATTGATGATACTGCTGGACTGGGACGGTCGTGGCTGCCCAGCTCTTCCCCTCTGCTCTCCACCAGCCTTGGTAATTGATATCTTCCTCGGCATGGAGGTCAAGTAACATAGGGGTGAGTAAGGAGCAAGGTGTGATGTTTTTTTTGAAATTCTGAGAGCTCAAGTTTTACTGCTTGTCCTATCACCAAGGATTTTCCGCCAGCCTCTAAGTGGGGTGTTGGATGGACGAATGGCAGCTTGAAAATGAGAAAGGATGGTGCAAGGGGTACCATGTTGGATAGAAGGCAAACAATGATGAAGTTGGGGGATTTGGGCAAAACTTGATCACAAGTCACAGCTGTCCTATGACTGGGCGGATTCCGCCCAGCCATAGGACACCTTGTCCTATAAGG
>MU224180.1:250022-275142 GCA_018584345.1 Thuja plicata
GAGTAGCACCGCTGGTAAGCTTTCATTAGGTTCGATCCCCGTCCATTTGTTAACTTCTTCATCCTTAGGAGTAGTAGCGAGGTAGTGAGTAGCTTAGTAGCAAGAGTTTGTGAAGTGAAGTTAGAAGTGACATAAATTCAGGAGGAGAAACAAAGGGAATATACATTGAAAAGCTAGAATCCATCATCATCATAGCCAAAGTTCAGTATCTTCGAAGAAACAACGTAAGCCCGCCGACGTGATTACCAGCAAATCACATCATTGAAACTGAGTTAGGATCCACAGTTGTAGAGAACCTTGGAGTGTTTCCTCACGTCCTTCGTGAGTATATGCTTTTCAAGAGAGGGTTGAGTGTTTGATGCCCTGTATCAAGCGTTTAGTCCTATATGTTATGTAGTGGTACAAAACTCACATCAACAATATCATGAGACTTGATATTTTGTTGCCAATGCTCCCGATGTCATGAGATGATATCTTTATAAACTTCCTGAGTATTTGGTGGACATCATGAGACTTGATGTTGGTAGGCCATTACTTTGAGTACTTGTTGAATATCATGCAACTTGACATTTTGTGGCCAATGCTCCCAAATATCATGAGATAATATTTCTTATGAATCTGAGTTATGGTGAATATCATGAGACTCCATATTCCTGGTCAGACGATATCTATGATATCACGATGATGTTATACCAAAATAAACTTTCACAATTAACTTTGCATTGCTCTCTTGGATGATGGATTTTATCTTCCCTAGCTAAGAGGGAGCGTTGATGTTTGTAGCTTCGATTAGATAAAATGAATGAGATATTAATATTATGAGAATAGATTAAATTATGCACATACATATACATACCAATATATATAATAATAATAGATATTATTATTATACATATTGATATATATACATACATTCATAATTGAGAAAATTAATCTATTCTCATATTATTAATATAATTAACTATTGAAATTGATTTGATCGAATGACATCAAATTATTCATCATATAAATATATATCTGAATCGATCTTATTGTTATCAGTTTTATTCTAATCACCAATTAGAATCGGTATAAATCTGACATCGATGAGAATTATCACTGATTGATAGTGGTCAAACTAAGCAGCATTTACATATCGATTGGTATCGGTTTGAAGTTAACATGCTCACTGATTAGTATCGAATTTATGAAAGGTGACGATATCACCAATTAGTATTGAATCGGTGCAAGTTTGTAAAAGGTTATCGTGGGAGACATGTCGATGGAGAGACATGTCTCCACACGTGGAGACATGTCTATCCATCAACATGCCTCCACACACTTGTATATATAGACTTACAAAGATCGAATTAAGATAACCATATACAATACTCAATGCAAGTCTAAAACATTTGATCAGAAACTATAAGGAATTCTATAGATATTCATTATCAGCATTTCATACATATATAATTAAATAAAATTATATCATATTTACATAGTGCATCTATATATAAAATTGGAGTATCATCATTGTCTAAATCTGAAAGAAGAAATATATATATTAGTGAATATAAATAGATAAAAATTTGCATCTATTTCTCAATCTGATCACAAACTTTAACATAACCAACAACAAGGCAAAAATTCTTAACAGTCTTGTAATGCACACACCCAATTGCAGTAAAACAATCAAAGGGGTTGCAGCTGCGGATACATGGATAGAAGAGGATGACCATCCCAAGAATCCGTCCAAAAGAAAGCTTCAGATCCCCTATTACAAATCCAAAAAAGGCCCCTCTTAACCAGCTGAGCCCCTATTTTCAGAGTATGCCAAACCATAGATCCCCTGCCCTCCAAAGGATAGCGAGAAAAATTCAAATGGTCTACCCTGTGTAAATACTTACGCATAAGAATGCAAGCCCGGAGCTGATTTTGACTGGTACATCAACGCCAATTTAATTTGGTTGCAAGAGCTTGCCCACTCAAAATAACAGAACGAAGGCCCAGACCTCCCTCCTTTGGCCGACACACAGATTCCCACTTAACTAAGCTCCACTTATAATTTTGCATATTACCACTCCAAACGATCTGACGAGAGAGCATCAAATTCCTTAAGAAAATAGATAGGTGCCGTTTGGACCAGACCCCTATAAATAGGAATAGCCTGAATCACTGATTGAATAAGGGTCACGCGAGCAACTATAGAAAGCCACCGATGAGTCCAATTATTAACCTTCTGATGCAATTTGTCAAGTATGCCCTACCAAAATAGTCAAGGTTGTCTACCAAGAGCAATAGGAATGCCCAGGTAAAGCAAGGGGACAGACCCAATCTGAAACTTCAAGATGTGTAATGTCCCTTTTTTGGGGAAATTGAAAATTGACTAACAACTTAACAAAATATTAAAAATGACTTTATTGGAGCTTAATGCAAATTAATAAAAGTCATTTTTATTTTAAAAAGAGGTTTGAAAAGGGACAAAAAGAAAGAAGACGAAAAGACAGGAGTTGGAAAACGAAGGGTTACAGGGATGCTCTTTAAAAGAACAAAGAGAAGCTCATTTGGATATGCTTGGATATATGTTTTGAAATTGTTCTCTTGGAGAATTTGGAAGCTTCATCTTTCAGCAGGTTTGACGACGGAAACCCTCGAGATTGGAGGCAGTGGAGGTGTCTCACTTGTTCTTAAAATCCTTATTTCTAGTTATCCAATCTAACTGTAAGTTTTGTGTTTACGATTGGATTACGCTATTGTTCTTTTGAAGATTTAAATGTAATATTATTTCAGAATCTATATTCCAACTGGGTATTTGTAATTTTGCTGGATAAATTGAAAATCATTTGTATGCGAATCTGTTGTTTAAATTACTATGATATATTTTGAGAAATCTGGAGAAAATATCCTAAGCGGGATATTACAGTGGTATCAGAGCTGGTCCTCTTGCCAGCCTGTGAGGTTTTATGAGTAACAGAAGTACACTTCTGCAAAGTTTGTAAGTACCTGTGCTTGATTCAGAAACATTTATCAAACAGTTCTATATTGTTTTTTTGTCTAGATATATAATATTCTGAATATTGCACTCAAACTATTATAGGAGAAGCATAAATATTGAATTTGGATGTTTTATATTTCTTATCTAAGCGTTAAAGGATTCATATTATATTCACAATACTCAATTTTGAGTATTAAGCGACAAAGCATTGCCGGGACCCCATACTCCTATTACTGTGGGAAAAGATTAATATCTTCTCAGAACTACTATGGGGAAATTAACCCAACGTTGGTTATTATTTGCCTATATTATTTGAGTGGGACCAATTTAAATTTGGGATTTCCAAAGGATTAAAGACTGTTGGGTTTGAATATTGAGTTAGTTGCTTCAAAAATAGCGTAGTGTAATATTTTATCGCTGAAGATTATTAAGGCTTGTGGATGAAATATATTGTTTTTGAGTATTATTGAGGCCGAACCAAAGCATAGCCATGACAAGCATTGATAGTCGTATTAATATTAATTTTTCGTAGTTTCGGGAAAATTTTATTTGGTGGGACCCAATCCTTATTTTACGTGTAAATCGAGTGATATATTAAATCAGTCTGTCTGAATTTGGAGTGTTTTTTTAAATACATTGTTGAAGCTAGTTGCCTTGAGATTAACAAGAATTATTATTGATAATGTTTTTAAATAAGAGAGAGCTCCCTTCCTAAGCATTTCAAGAGACCTGATTGGTTATCAACAATTATCAATTCTCCAATCAACTCCTTGTCGTTATGAGGTTCAGACTTGATTGAAGACGAATATTACCCAGCGTCTCTGTATATTCCAACAACAAACAAAACGTCACCTTAATTTTGGCAAAGTATGTTTATGAAGATTATTATTAATACCTATATGGTTGACGGTGATTATAAGATTTGTTGTGGATGTAATATTTGCGGACTTTGGATAAATGCTAATATTTGTTTGGGCCGATTATATATTGGGCATATTAAATAATTTCATTGCCGAGAAACTCTATCCTGTGCAGTTCAATATTTTGACGCTAACTATAGTTTAGTAATTTAATATTTGGTAAAATGGCGCTACCTCATTGGATGAGCATTTGTGCTTGATTTTATCTGAACCTCTTACGGAGCAATGGTGTATTGGTTGCAAGTCTGATACATTGAATTTTGGCATCACCTGAGAGATTAATACTACCGTTTTTGGACCTCTGGAGATTTGCAGGTTGGAAGTTAACATTTTTGCAAAACCATAGTGTTGGTGGGGAGAGTTTTGGAATCCTCTCAGTATGCGTGTAACCACTGCTAGAGACGGGTGGTTGCAAGAACCAAGAGGGAATTGTATTTTCCTTACATTGAGACAATACCATATGTCGGACACAAAAACTCGACAATAGAGGGAAACAAGCGGGGAAGAGAACTTAACCATTTCCTACAGCCAAAGTTACATTCGGTAGTCACGAGTGTTGAGAAGTGATTGTTCATGTATTGAATGCATTACTTCCATCTCAGGAGTATGAAGATGGAATATGATTGATAGCCATACTTGTATCGAGTTGTTCTTGTCGAGCTCATCTAATATATCATGAACGGAAAAAGAAGTGTTTCATGGTAGCCGAGTCTAGTCGACAATTTGTAACTGAGTGTGAATCATCAGGAGATTAGCAGTACCAGTCAACTGTGAGTTATTACGGGTTCCATTGACAAGTTGGATGTCTGGAGGAACCGTAATCTCAATTGGTACATATCAGAGAACTCTGGGAAGCTTGAGCAGAGTTAAGCAACCCTTGTGGTTGTACAAACCTTGTCTCAGATTCATGGTGTCGAGCGTGGGAAAGAGATTTTTTATTTTTTTTATATTGGAGAATCATTTGAAAATTAACTCTAGACATGTGACTGCTAATCCGGATCTATATTTGTTATCTTTGTACTGATATTCATAATTGAAGATTTATTCCAATACACAATGATGAAGCACACCCCTAAAGTAGTTAGCTTGCAGGGAGATTAATTCAGGTTAGATTTTACCTTTGATTCTCTATAAATTTGGAAAATCAATAGCAGCCTATTGAATGAACAACCTGAAGTAGTTTCTCAAAAAGGGCTATAGTATTGGAACACATATTTCTACTCAACTTTGAAATTCTTATGCAGACTCCATGAAAGAAATTAGTCCTTGTTCAATCAGAACTCCCTTGGTAATTTAAATACATGGTTATCTGTGTTCATGAATTTTGAAAGTTAGGCAGTAAATTGAATGCAAATAATTGAACCAACTTAGAAAGTCAGAAAGAACTTTATGGCAAGCAAATTGTTTAACAATTGGGGCAAAAACAGGGGTAGACTCTACAGTGCATCGGATTTGGTGGAAATTCAGTTGGAATTCAAATTGTAGACAATGGACACTCTGAAAAGTTATTTTTTCTCAAAAGAAATTAATGGCACCTTTAATAGGGAACAGTTAAGAGACTTGCAGAACAAAAAAGAAATAGGGAATTGACTCTACATAATGGGACTACAATTGGACTCCCTAAAATCACTGGATGAAGTTATTTCAAAGTTGGAAGAATTGGATTCATATCTATCCAAAGTGGACCAGTCAGATTGGAGGCTTTTGAATTGGGCTTTGCAGCCCTCAATGCTCGCTTTGGTCCAGCACGGGTTATTGGAACATCCATGTGAAGATGTGAGACTAATAGCTACTTCTTGTCACAATGAAATCATAAGAATAACATATCCTATTGCACTTTATAATGATGACATACTAATGAAGGTTCTACAGCTGATTGTGGAGAGCCTACATGGATTACATGATGTCAAAGCCCCCACCTTTGGTAAGAGGGCTAAGATTCTAGGAATCATGTCAAGAGCTCGGCCAATCATCATTATGTTTGATCTTAGATGTGACAAATTGGTTCTTCAAATGTTTCAATGTTTCTTAACTGAATTCAGGAATAATCATCCAGACGGTGTGAGGCCTTGTATGCATACTATTATGTCCTTAATCTTAGATGAGGATGATGACATCTGTAAGCAGTTGCAATCAGATTTGTTGGCAATTTGGAGGGGGGATCTTAAAATTTCACCTATGACTTATGAGCTCTCAAAGGGATTGATTGAGCATAAGATTGAAAGGTTCAAGGAGCACATGACTGAAAATGAGCTAATATCAGTGGGCTTACAGGTTTCAGGATCTCCAACAAAGAGTAAGAATCAAATGAGGGAAGAGCAGATTTTTTTTTCATGTCAGGAGGCCTGGACATTTGAACATGTTTGTGGCAATATTCAAGAAGAAGATCTATTGCAGCTAAACAATGATAGGGACAAAGCTATAGGGACAAAGCTACTGGAGTCTTGATTCATGAGGAGCAAGCTGAAACAAATGCACCAGATTGCAGGCATGTTGAAAACAAACAGGATGATGATTTTCAACAAGCTAAGGATGATATTTTGGAGGAAAAATCAGTTGCTACAGGTGAGAGGTATACAACACTCTTAATTGGTAATTTGCAGATTACTATTGACAAAACTAGTGAAGAGAAGAACTCCTTTGATGAATCCATATATGATCATGATGCTATTCCATTATTAATTCATGAAGAGTGCATGACACCAGCTATAGAAGCAATTAACTGTGATGGTGATATGGCTCCCATAGTTGAGAACAAATCAGAAAATTTGATGTGACAGCCCATGTTCCCTTGGTGAATTTGAACTAAAGCCCTTAGCATTGCAAGATTTGAAGGATAGATTATTGGTCACAAAGCAGAGGGTTGTTCAAGTGTTAACAAGGGCAGATGACTCTCACAAATTCATTGAAGATCTTATGTGGAAAATTCAAATTGATGAGAGGCAAAGAGGAACAACATGTGGTGTTACTAGTTCTCAATTGCACACTATCAAAGAAGCATTTGAAAGAATGAAATCAGACTATTTGCAGCTGTTAATGGATAGGGATCTTGCTATAAAATTTGGGGAAGACAAGGAAAATGAGATCAATGATCTTTGTTATCAGCTTAGCATGACTCATTTCTCTCTATACAAATCAGAAAATCAGATGTCTATATTATCCACAACCAAAGATCAAGAAGTTGGTACAAGGGAGATGGAGATCAAACAAATAGCAGAGGGGATTGATGAACTCTGGAAGGAAGAAATGAGAGAATGATTTCAGCAATTTACATACTAGGGACATTCAATATGTTGAGGAATTCCACAAAGAAGTACCCTACAGTCTTGTGACGCCATTTGAAGAAGAATCATTTGAGACACCACCACCTTTGAACACCCAGGAAAGACATGCGAAAAGTCAAGATTGGGTGATAGATGAAGAGCCCAAAAATCTGATTTGGGGCAGCAATAGTTCACTTCCTCGTTCTTATAAATGTGCATCCTTTTCACCTGAAACAATTGATGGAGAAGAATCAACAAGCGTGGGTGCTCAAAGTGCAAGTCATAACTATAGAATTCTCAAGGAAGAAGTGCTTGTGAAGGTTGAAGACATGACACAAGGGTACCACAAGAATTCTGATTTTTACAACAGCAGTTATATGCCTTCACAACATCATGAGGTAACAATTTTTTCACATGAGAATGAAGTTAAGCCAAGTGATACTAGTTCTGAAATTTCATTTGATGGTGATCATTTCATTGGTGGAGATGTTGGTTTGATTGATGACACTTGTAGTGAATCAGAAAATCCAGAGTTGTCTTTGATGAATAATGAAGGCAACTACAACTCATCTTTAGATTTGTCACTGAATTCTTATGATATGGCAGTTGCTTATTTATTGGTTGGTGATTTTATCTTCATCCCTACTTCAGTTATTAGTGGCTTTCGTACTTGGCCTTCCATTGCATTTTCAGATTCGGCATGGTCTACAACAACTAGTGAGTTGCATGGAGATTTGTGGAGACATTTTTACTTGAGGGATATCCCACTTGAGATGATTATCTTTCCAATACAGAGGAATAGTAACATCATCGGTATCATTTTTATTGCTGACCTGGGTTATAGTAGCAGCATTAAGTGGTCTAATGAGTTAATTTATGTGCATATTGGAGTTGTTTTTGGCATCTTTTGGATGGACTTCTTATTCAGGTGGATGTTACAGGAAGATGGTATAATGATAGACATCTATTTCTACTCCCATGGTCGGATGGATAGATTGGTATGGGATCCAGGTGTGGACAAGATCGGTGCTCTGTTTTTCATGGATCGTGTTGGGTTGCTTCATAGCTTAAGGCAAAGTGTTGTTATTCTCAGAGTGGTGCAGCGGATTGGTGAAGCAACATTTTTCAAATTGTCTTGGGATCCGAGGATCTTAGGCCCCGTTTGTTTGCAGAATTGGAATTTGAGTCAAAACCTTATTATCTCAAAATAAGGTTTTGAAATTCCGGTTTTGTGTATTCGGAAGATAGTTTGGACCGTTTGGTTGACCCAGAAGATAACTGAGATAATTCATCTTCTACATTTGGTTGCCAATTTCGAAATTAGAATTGGAACTGAGAAGTTAGCCACAACGACAGCGCAATAGATGACGACATTGGATTTCAAGAGTTTGAACCGTAAAGGGAAGAATGACTACAAGTGGGATGGCATTTGGAATTAGTAGAGGGAGTGAGGGGCCCAACTGCTTGATTCAGAGTGCTTGTGGGCATTTGGTTACGGTTGCTTCGGATGCTGCTACTAATGAAATTTCCCTCCACCCAACATTAACCGACGCCAAACTGTTTGAAGTGAAGTTGGTGCCAATAAGCTGGGTGGTTAGGCTGAGCCAAAATCTCATGTGGATGAAAGATCATGTCACTCTCTCCACCAGCCTTACGATCGCCACTGCATTAAGACCTCGTTAGACGCCGACAACAATGTCTGCCCCGTCACAAACCAGATTTTGGGTACACATGACACAATTCCAAATCGCGCTCTCCGCCAAATTATTCAAGATTGGTGTGTGGCCAACATCAGGCAAGGAGTCGAACGATGCGAAAATTGCATTGAGCTGTTTGCCACCACAGGAAATTGCAGTCATGATAGGGACAAATACAGATGTTTGATGACTGTCGTGAATCTCCTACTCGACAGTGAATTTTCTTTTCTGTTGGCATTGGCTATTGTATTAATTCGAATACTCTCACAGATTCGACGCCCATATTCCCAGTATCACAACTTCATCGAATACTCTCACAGTGAGAGGAACAAAAAAATGCATCGCCTCCGCAAATGTCCTATGTTCTCGCATTGCATCCGTAGCAGGCTTTTTAAAATAATTAGTACTTATTTCAAAACCCAGAAGATGAAATCATATTCCACCTATTGGGTGGGAAGATAGTGCCGCTCGTTTTGGTGTCAAAACCAGATTTTGATGTCCAAAACCCGAATTGCATTTTAGCAAACCAAACAGCGAATTTGCCCAAAAAGCGGAAGTTCCGCACCCAATTCCACTCTAATTCCGGTAAACAAACGGGGCCTTATTGATGAATGAGTTGCATCCGAACATTATGCTTCACAGTGTGGCATGTTTTGATTTCAGATATTCCAGAATGTGCTATAGAGCAGCTTGCGGACTAATATGGGATCCCGGTATTGGTATGCAGATTCATGATTGCTTGAGGACAAGCAATCTCTAAGGAGGGAGGACTGTAATGTCCCTCTTTTGGGGACATTGGAAATTGACTGACAACCTAACAAAATATTAAAAATGACTTCATTGGAACTTAATGCAAATTAATAAAAGTCATTTTAATATTAAAAAGAGGTTTGAAAAGGGACAAAAAGAAAGAAGACGAAAAGACAGGAGTTGGAAAACGAAGGGTCACAAGGATGTTCTTTAAAAGAACAAAGAGAAGCTCATTTGGATATGCTTGGATATATTTTTTGATATTATTTTCTTGGAGAATTTGGAAGCTTCAACTTTTCAGCAAGTTTGAGGACGAAAACCCTCGAGCTTGGAGGCAGTGGATGGAAACCCATTGTCCGTAGAGATGTCATACAAGTGTCTGACTTGTGCTTAAAATCCTTATTTCTAGTTATCCAATATGAAAGTTTTGTGTTTACGATTGGACTCTGTTATTGTTCTGCTGAAGATTTAAATCCAATATTATTTCAGAATCTATATTCTAGCTGGGTAATTGTAATTTTGCTGGATAATTGAAAATCATTTGCATGCAAATCTGTTGTTTAAATTACTGTGATATGTTTTGAGAAATCTGGAGAAAATATCCTAAGCGAGATATTACAAGATGTTAGCAATCCTCCTTTGAATAGGCTCCGGAGTATTGGAAAAATAGATTGAAGATTTATGCGCATTGACCTTCTAACCTAGAGCAGCTAAATAAATATCCAGCGTTCGCCTGAAGGACTCAGCTTCACGCAGCCGAGCAATCCCCTTAAGAGTCGTATCATCCACAAACTGGAGATGAGAAATAGGCAAACCATTACCCCAACTCCACCCATGAATCAGGTCCTGTGAGACCCAAGACTTAAATAAATCTACCAAGACCCACAGCCATAATAATAAACAAATAGAGAGAAAGAGGATCACCTTGGCAAAGACCCCTAGAGGCTCCAAAAAGCTCAGAGGTCTCCCCATTTAGAATAACATAAAAGGAGGAAGAAGTAACACAACTCATAGTCCAACTAACCCACTCCGAACTAAAGCCAAAGGCAATGAGGATTTTCTGCAAAAAGCTCCACTTAACTCTCTCATATGCTTTAGCCATATCCAATTTGATAAACATAGATTTCTCCTTCATTCAGAGGCAATGACCACCCCATCTAGAATTTGTCTACCAGCCACAAAACCCCCTTGCTCCTCCGAGATCAAGGTGGAAAGCCAAGGTTTAAGCCTCTCAACAATCAACTAAGTAATAATTTTGTAGAGCACATTACACAGAGCACTAGGACGAAAGAAGTCCAGTCAAGTAGCACCTTCCTTTTTACAAATAAGAACAAGGAAAGTAGAATTCAAGGCCTTGAGCATCTGGTTACTAACATAAGATTCACAAACCACCTCTAGTAAATCCATATCAATAATATCCCAAAATTCCTAAAAAAATCAACTAGAAACCCATTGAGACCTAGAGCTTTACCCTTACGCATCCCAAAAACAACCTCCTCCAATTCCGACAGAGATATCAGACGCATGAGGGATTCATTCATAACATTGGTGACTAGGGAGGGAGTACAAGCAAGTATCATATTCTCCTCATTCTCAGCAGGAAGTGAATAATCAGAGAAGAGAGCAGAATAATACTGAGTAGCCTCACGAGACATGGCATGCAAAGAAGACAATTGAATTCCCTCAGAATTAACCAAAGAAGATATATAACTCCTATTTCAGCGAGCTTACACTAATTTATGAAAAAAAACAGTATTCCTATCCCCTTCCAAAATTCAATCAACCCTAGCCTTCTGTTTCCAAAAACTCTCCTCTCTAAATTCTCATTCCTCTAGTTCCCTAACAACCTGGGACTTCGTTCTGCCCAAATCTTCTAAAAAGCCAAGATCCCGAATTTGACGAGTGATAACATCAAGGCAGGCTTGAACCTCCTTTTTCTTAGAATAAAGATTTCCAAAACAGAATCTATTCCATTTCTTTAGTTGTCATTTAACATATTGCAATTTCTTAACAGTAAATAGCAGTACCATAAGGAGGGCCACCATCCCTCCACCATTGGACCATAAAATCATGAAAGGAAGAGTCACGAAGCCACATCGGTTGGAACTTAAAAGGTGGCTTTTTAGGAACAACAACAAAAGAAGCTGCAAATTTAATTGGCCAATGATCAGAGCCCTTCCAATCAAGAATTCCAGAGGTAGTACTTAAGTGACCACCAACCCAAAAATAGGAGACCAAAAATCTATCCAATCGTTCAGAAATAGCATCTTCTCCACCCCTTCTATTATTCCAAGTAAAGAGCCCACTACCCAGTTTAATATCAATTAGATGAAGAAGGCCCACTTTCTCACGAAGGAGCTCAGACGAGGGGCCTAAACAGGCCAACCCCGCCTCTTCTCCTCCAAACTTAACATTGAATTGAAATCACCAACAAGAATCCAAGGAAGAAAAAGAGCACAAGCTCTAACATACCTTATATGAGACCAAAGCAAATTTTTGCCAAGCAAATCAACCAGGGCATACACATTAGTAACTTGAATAATCTCACCAGTTTCCAGACTAGAGGCAACCAGAGAGAGTAGTGACTAGAGATCCACCAAAGGGGAACTATCTTTCTCAGATCCCAAAAAAGAGCAAGACCACCAGAACAACCCAGAGAACTAATGCACTAACAGTGGCCATCTGACCAAATAGAAGCACGCCAAAGCATAGAGTCAACGGAAAGCGTAGTCTCCTCAATACAAAGATAGTCGGAGAATGAACTACTACCAACTCATGAATAGCCTTTTGTCAAGGGGTGTTATTCAACCCCCTAACATTCCATGAGAGAATAATCATTGAAGAGAGGGAGAGAAGTGTGCCTTAATGGGCTTGACAGACCCAGACTCCACCAACAGCTCACCAATCACTTTAATCTTCTCTTGATCCTTTTTGCGGCCACCTTTCAAAGGAGTGTCAAAAGAAACTTTCTTGAGGGGTCTTTGTTGCAAACCCAAAGCTAAATAAGACCCTTTACCTTTACCAAATCTTTGCACCTCCTTAGCCAAATCTGCCAAAATAATATCATCCTGCAAATTTTCAAGGACACCTGAAGCTCCACCCCCAAGGCCAACAGGGAACACATCCTACTGTTGTTGCACAACCACCTAGGGCAAAACAGTAGTCTCCTACTACATATCCTCCACAGCCATACTAGTCGCCCCCGAAGAGGCATCCACTAGAAACCCTTTCCTCTAAGACTAGAGAATCCAACACCTCAAACCGATTAAAGCTCTCATCAGCCTGTCGATCCCTATAGGGCCGCTTCTGGCCTCTTCCCTTAGCCCAAGGCTTAACAGGAGTAAAACCATCCTTATCAGAGCCATTTTATTTCATAGGGGTCTTTCCTTTACCCGCTTTATTTGCCTTTGGAACTAAGGAAGAAGGAGAAGCACTTAGTCCATTGATAGAGCCACCAACCCCCTTATTAACCCAAGGGCATTGATGTTGCAAATGACCATACTCATGACATAGCCGACATCGGAAAGGAAGGGATTCATAGCCTATTTGTTGAACCCATGTAGAAGAGCCTAAATAGATTTCCAAAGAATCCGGCAACGGATTATTCAAATCAATTTCTACACAAATACGAGCAAAAGTAATTACCTTCTTATCAAGATCCTGTTGAGAAATCGCGGCAGGCTTCCCAAGAAGAGCAGCAATCTGTCGCAAAATGTCCTCCCACTAAAATTCTAATGGCAGTCGTAGTAGACGCACCCAAACAGGAACCCTCGAGAGCCAATTCCTCTGCCGAATTGAAACCCACATGCCAGGGTTTAACAAACAAACCCACATGATTGTAGAAATATGGGGCTCCCTCAAAAACACAATTCTAATCATACATGCACGTAAAAACAACCACAAAATAGTTGTTCGCAGCTAACATAATTTCAATATCTCCCTCAACCTTCCATGAACAATAAATCCAGGCTTCCAATGCCGACAAAGAAATGAGAATTCCAAGAAACTTAAAGATGAGTGCATTCTGACTCCAATAAGCTACATCCTCCATAACTGATTCGAGAGGGATGACAAGAATTGGAAGATCTTGGCTTCTCAAAAGACAACCATTCACTTTATACATTTTAGAGCTCGCCCCCACATAAAAGGAGGCAGACAACATTGCATGCAAACCCGAAGAACCATGAGGTTGCCCACCACCAACAACCACCAGAGAATGAGAAACCCTATGCTCCTCCATCCTTGCAGAAAACAAAAACAACAAAGCCTCGGCTCACGCTGCATAATCCCCAACCCTAAACTCCTTGCAACCCCCACACAAACCACAGCCACCGCAAACCCCAAAAACCCCACGGCCAACAGAGAAAAATAAGAAAAAATACCCCACCCCGAATGCTGAAAGAATCTACCCCCTACTTAGGCTCCACCCAAAACCATAGACCGCCACAACTAGGGAGAAGCCCTAGCTCACGGCAACAGCAGGGTTGCGTCGCCTGTCTCCAGTCATCGCCATCGACCAATCTTTCTAACCCATTGTTAGTGGTATTGATTACACTTTTATTTCGATGATATATTCTTTGATTTTTCCTACTTGAAAATTCATTCTAATATAATGTTTTTTTTTTCTTTTATCCTATTGGAATGTAAACATGTTTATTGTGGTTGTTTTGAGGTCTCACTAAGTTTTCAGAGTTTGTTATGATAGCGTAACTTTTATGATTAAACATTCTTTTGATATTAATAATAATTTGGAATGCAGTATTTTTAGTAACATTTTATCATCTCATCACATCATACAACATGCTAGAGGTTTACTTGCATATCATTCAATGAACTATTTTTGTTAACTTAGTAGCAACTTTATCAACTTCATACAGAACTTATCAAAGAATCATTTGGTAGCAAAGCTTACATGCTACATTGCATCATGGTATTTTAGACAAACTTTTTATATGGACAACTTATGGGCCTATTCACTATTTTATTTGCTCTATATATCTCTATGCTATGAATGCCTTTAAATTTCAAAAACAAGTACTTTTCTATTTTTCAACATTTTTAAATGTTTTTTCAAATCTGATTTTTTCCTATTTGAGTCCCAATTTTTTCAAAAAAACTTATACTTCTAGTTTGCCGATTTTTTCCCCAAAAGATTTTTGCTGCTATGATAATTACTATGGCCAAAGATTGTTCACCGACTCAACTTCAACCCACTTTCACTTGAGGGTCACAAGAAGACAGCCATCACAAACAAAACAGCAAGACGAAGGAAACACTCCAAGAGGAGTTGTTAAGCAACAAAAACAAAGACAATGTATTGATTAACAAACCCAAAGATCCCTTATAAAGAGAGAAATATAGATTGTCAAAAGGGAAAAAAGCAACCTTAACCATCGATCCAGTAGGGTAATTTGATAGATGAGATTTAACCAACATGTTAACTTAAAAATGAACCTCATTAAATTCCTTGCCCCTCACTCATCTTATGGGGAATGGAAAGTATTACATTTAATTTAAAGGTCGCTACAAATAGTAATTCTAACATGCTATGCTCCAAAGGATTTTAATAAAATGGAAATTTTATTAAAATCTGAATGTAGTGAAAAAATCACTACAAGACCATAATTACAAACTTTAGACTTCGCATACATTAGTGGTGAGTGTCCTATCTTAGAATGTTCAAGGCCCTTACATTCAACTTGTCTTCCTTGGTAAAGTATTCCTTCCACCAATCTTCCAAGAGTTTCCCAAGGGTAGAAGAAGGCACAAATAGAATAAACCATTGATTTCTACCTTCAAAAATGGCACTAAGGATCCTAAAAATAAGAATCCAAATGCTCAAATTCAACGTCCAGAATAAAAGGCATTCCTAGTGAACCAATGATGTATAACTTGAATATTTTTGATATTGCAAGGACCAACATAGTCCCCCAATAACCTGCAGTGTGCTGAGAAAACCTTTAACATGACCAGCAGCATTGGTGCAAAACACCCTCTGATAACACATGGACGGGGGAATTGGATCTCGTGACCAGTTGCCTGCAATAAGATGCTTTCAGCCCATCAAGCCAGGGCCCCTGGCCAATGTATAGCTTGAATTTATACATTCAATGACATAAATTGAATTTGCATTTCAGTGTCCCAATCAATAATGTTGGCCCGGAAAGGAGAAAAGGGGAACATCATCAGTCAATCTAGTAATGTCTACTAGGTAGGGAAAGGAGTCAGGACTAGAGGAGGAAAATGAGGTCAAAACAAGAAAACAAGCACTTTGGAGGATCAAAAGATCAAAATGGAGGAAATCAGAGGAAAAGTTAGTAAGGTCATCTTCAGGAGTATACACTTTCTAAATTTCACATTCAACAAGACAGAAAAACAATATGTAGTATTGCCTGACGTTTATTAAGCAAAAGATAACTCCCTCACAAATAGCCATTTAGTTGCTCTAGATACTCCAAAACTCATGCAGTAACACAATAAAACTTTAATATAGCTGGTGAAGTGTTAGAGAATGCTACTATTTTGTTTACAAATATATATCCACTTCTCCAACTGTGTTTATGAGCATATAATAAAAAGAGCTCACTAATCAAACTGAAGAAGCTCCATAAGAAAGTTATCCAACAAATTGATTTTATTCATGCTTTCGAGTCTTGACTAATATATATTTCCACATATACAGATATAATGTTATGCTCCATGGGGATGTGTCCCCTAGGCTAGTACCCCTGCACCCATACTAGGGACGATATGAGGACATGGGGACATTTTTCTGGCGTACCCTGTACGTTCCATTTTCACGTGCAGAGAAGGAAACGTTTCTGAAAGAGGCCAGAAACTTGAGTGGGCCATAGGGGATGGCCAAACATCCTCAGGACAGCCAAAGGGTCACCTAGGTGTCCCCCAACCATCCCAGGGGACATCCAGCCATCGCATTCCCTGACCATCCCAGGGATGTCTAGCCATCCCCTACGACCCAATCAAGTTTTAAAAGGGTCAAAGCAAAAAAAAACAATTTTTTTATTTTAAAAAAGTTCTGGTCAACACCACAAGGTCTCCAAAAGAACATTAAAAAAATAGAAAACCTAATCTAAGCACAAAACAATATAAAAGAAAAAGAAAAAGACATTCATTTTCACATTTGCAAAGGAGAAGAGTGGCAAGAGAAGGAGCAGATGGTCAAGGAGTGAACAAAAGTTGAAAAAGGAGGTTAGGGCATCAAATCTACTTCACTAGAGTTAAGTTTTTCATTTTGCATTTGTTTCAGATTTTTTCAAGTATTCCAGCACATAAGGAGGACATCACGGGTTTATTTTTTTTATTTTTGAGCTTGCAGCTCTCTTTGACATTCTTATAAAAAGAAAATCATGAACAGCAATGGGAGTGGTGGGAGTAGTGATAGTGAGGATGTTGAAGTTGAAATGGAAGAAAGAACTCAAAGAACTAGACCTACAAGTATAGCAGCCATAGGGGGGTTTTCAGGGAGTGTGAGTATAGCAGGGGCAGCAAGCTCAAACTCATTTGAATGTCCTTCCCAACTCCTCAAAACCTATGCAAAAGGCTCATTCAACCCTAAAAAACCTCTATACAATTTGCTACAAGAGTTGATAAAGATGAGAAAAAAATTCAAGGAGTGGTAGAGTATGTGAGTGCCATTGGTGCCACAAACAATATAGGGGCAGCTATACTAGAATCTATGGTCAACTTTTGTAATAAGGTGGTCAAGGGGTGAAAGGTTGCAAAAAAATAACTCAAGCTGAGAAAATTGAGGTGACTAGATTGAAAACGGAGGGGGTCACATTAAGTAAAGGGACTCCAATGGAGAATTTGCAGCCTAGTGTGTCAATGACTACAAGATCTACAGATGATGCTCCTCATGGGTGAAAGGGTCCCATTTCTAGTAGAGGAAAGAAGACTAAGAGAAATACTAATGTTGCTGAATTGTTTTAACATGCAAACACGAGATATGCTGAAGCATGTATTGCGAAGGTTTTTTTTGTGCTTGTGCTATACCATACCATGTCTCACATTCGTCATATTATAAACAAATGTTCAAAGATGTCTACGTTGTTGGTCCCTCATTTGTTCCACCTGAAGAAACCTTGATAGATAGTACTCCAAGGTGATTATTTTAATGGAGGATATGAGACAAACATGGATAAGGGATGGATGCTCCATAATCATGGATGGGTGGACTGATATCAAACATCAGCCACTCATCAATCTTATTGTCACTTGCATAGTAGGCTCTTATTTTCTTAGAGCAATAAATTGTTCCAGGAAAAGAAAGGATGCAGCCTTACAATTTCAGATTTTGAGAAAGGCCATAGAAGAGGTTGGAGCCTCTAATGTTGTGCAAGTAGTGACTGATTCAGCCTGTGTGTGTAAATTACCTAGATTGATGCTAGAGGGTGCTTATAAGCACATTTTTTCAACTCCATGTTGTGCGCGTGCATTGGACAGCACCTTGAAGGACATTGGGAAATTTGATTGGGTGAAGACAATGGTGTTAGAGGTTAAAGATGTGCAAATGTTTATCAAGCAAAAATTCCTTGATGATGATTGGTGGTCCACTATGAGGTAAGAGAATTGGTATTGCTGATTTTATTATTTAATTTTTAAAATGTTCATTTAATAAATTAATGATTAATATATGTTCTAACTTGTGAAGACAATGGTGTTAGAGGTTAAAGATGTGCAAATGTTCATCACACTTCACTTGCATTGTTTAGGACATTTTCAAGGAAGGAATTCCTCAAGCTCTATGCCACATTATTTTGTTAGAAAGGATGCTTGAAGTCTAGGAGGGTCTACAATCCATGGTGGCCAATGCAAAGTGGGGTAAATGGCATGAGGCAAGTGTGCGAGAGGAAAGAAGTGTGAAGCAAAAAATCCTTGATGATGATTGGTGGTCCACTATGAGGTAAGAGAATTGGTATTGCTGATTTTATTATTTAATTTTTAAAATGTTCATTTAATAATTTAATGATTAATATATGTTCTAACTTGTGACTTGTTGTGACCTTTTCACACCATCGCCCCATTGCAAATGGGGGCCCCTCTTTTCGCTTTAGCCGCTAGTAGTTTAGTGGTCTTGGTGGTAGTATAGCAGCTTTCGGGGTCTTAGATGCCAAGTCTTGGAGTGGCCTTAGAATCAGGTTGGAGTCTAGGAGAATATGAGGTTTCTCAATTGTCATGTATCTATCACTTTGTCAATTGCCTAAGTAGGATTGAATTTTGGTCTAAGGAGTCAAGAGTTTGATCTAGAATCCAAGTTTCCATCACCAAGAGAGAGTGGAAGTCTGATTGGAAAAGCGAAAAGGTGGATAAGGGACAACATAAAGTGAGAATCAAGGTGCACTGATAGGATCAAAGCATGAGAAAGGCGACCTTAAAACTTTTATAATTTGATCATGTAATGTCCCCTTTTTAGCTCACCATGGTTGGTGGTTTGGATTAGCCTATCAGTGATCCTCATAGGCTAATCAGTTGGATAGAGGATCTTATTGGTCGTGCCAGAGGCTATTTTCCCACTCCAGAGGTCGGCGATGTTCAAGATCGGTCTTCGTTTGAGTCAGATTGACACACTTACTATTTATAGTGACTATTTCGGGAAAGTTAGGGTTACAGTATTTAGCAGGGCACCTGAACAGTTTAGTAGAAGTATGGAGTTCTGGGGATTTCGACAGAGCTTTCATTTTGAGACTTACTATTTATAGTAAGTCATTCTTGGCCGGTTGCTATTTGTGGTAGGGCTCCTAGGCGTCCGGTTCAAGTAGTGAACATCCAGAATTGAAGTTGATCACTTGAAGGAATTAATAAGCTAGTTATTTGTTTAATAATTATTAATTAAGTTACGCTTAATTAATAATTAATTTAAAGTTTATTATTAAGTGTGACAAGTGCTTTTAATTATTATTTCATGAAGTTGATTTTGGGCGCCTAAGTCATGGAGGGAAAATAATAAAGTATTATATTTCAACTCATCAAAAGAAAATATTTTAAAAAGCTAAGCTATGGCTTTAAGTTATTAAAAGTGTGAGAGTGAAGCTTTTGGTCGACTTCCTCTTGGCATTTATAAAAGCCTTCATTTGGTGAAAAGGGATTATTCGTGACTTGTGCTTTTGATAATCTTGTTTGTGTGGAGAAGAACTTGAAAGAAGGGTTTCAAAGATTTTCAGCTTGAGCAAATGCAAATTCTTCAAAGTTTCTAGCGCTTTGAATTGGTTCGACACCCAATGAATTGTGCATTTGCTATGGCTTTATACAAAAGCCATGATTGAGATAATTGGTGGTGAAATTGAAGATTTGAATCCATAGATATTTCAGAAATTGTTAGTAGGCGTAGAAAATCACACAGCAATACTTTTCTCCCTACCTTTTAAGTTTGCGTATGAGATCAATAGGGCAGCCGCAGGACACATAGAAGCCACATGAGATAAGTAAGGCTATCGCAGGTGATTGTAAGGGCACGAATTGGGGGTTTTGGTGTGACTCGGATGCATTATTTTTTCAACACCAAGGATCTTTCATATATTATCACAGCCGCATTACATTTCAGGCTCCCATCATTGCTTGCGATTACATTCCAGGTTCTTAGTTTATAATTAGATCAATCTTCAAAGCCTAGAATGTTCTTGTAATTAGTTTCAAAATTTCTTGAGTTGAAATAAGTGGAGTTTTGTGCATAGTTTGTTTTGAGAATTACTTTAATTCAAAGTTATTAGCTTGCCTGGCAACACTTATAAAAATTCAAGCAATTGCGTATTCATTTCAAAAAACCAGTCATATATATCATTTGCATAGCAAATCCGTGGTTTGGCAGAGTTAGAACCTGTAGGGGTTCTTACAAATCAGAGATAAGCGTGATATACATGGAGAAAACTTGATTTGAGCATGATCAACTTAGAGTCAACAATTTGAGGGGACCTTGATGTTGTTTTTATGATCGGATTAAGAAAGTGCAGTTGAAAATTAATTCATACAAAATCACACAGCATGTACCCTGGGAAAACCTTCAACCTTGAAGGTGAAAAACCCAGCAACAAAGGACTCTAATTATACTTATTAAATGACAGATAACAGATTACAACTTTGCCTATATATATATATATATATATATATATATATATATATATATATATATCGATCTGCGATATATATGAGTATTGATCTCCCAATATGAATCGATCTGATCTGCCAATGAGAATCAATCTGATATGCTAATATGAATCGATCTGATACGGCAATATGAATCGCTGCAATATGGATCGATTGGAATGTATAATAAATATATATTTGTCTGTAGATATTGATTCGATCTATATATATCAATCTGCCTGAATGATGCTAAGTATGTTCGGCGTTCTGTAGTAGTATTTCTTTACAATGAGATCTGTTTCATATATATCCATGAAGGGAGGCGACTTCTGGAAGTTAACGACCCTTCAATAATTCTTTGTCATTTCATTATAAGTCGCGTCATTCCATATTGAGTTGATTATATTAATCAACGTACTCATTAAATGAGTAATCGCTGAGACTAATTTATCTTTGTATCTTTTCATAAAAACTTGATTTTAAACATAGATTATGATAAGGCAGTCATCAATTTTATCGATCATTGTTTAGTGAGTCGACTCTACACTTAGCCGATTATGGAGTAGATATGTACATGTCGTCGGGAAGGATAAAATATTAGTTATGATCGATACCACTGTGTGGATATTGGTAAGTCGATACATTTTAATTATTGTCTCAAGTAATGTGATGCATCACTTGAGATGATATAATAATTTATGGTTTGTCTCAACCTCCCGATGCTAACATCAACACTCCCTCTTAGCTAGGGAGGTATCTTCTCAGAAGTCTGAGTTATGTAGAGATATCCACCATGGCTACTCCCAGAGGGTGGGTCCATCATGACTACTCCCATGAATGGAAATGCAAATGAACACAAGTGCTCATCACGGAATCACTCAACGTGATGTCGTCATCTCATCAGCTAGTTCACCATGGCTACTCCCAGAGGGTGAATAAACACAAGTGCTACTCCCAGAGGGTGGATCCACCATGGCTACTCTCAGAGGGTGGAACAAGGGCTTTCACCTCAAACTTCTCTCTCACAGAGAAGAATGCATTAACAAGGGCTTGCACCTCAAACTTCTCCCTCACAGAGAAGAATGCGTTAACAAGGGCTTGCACCTCAAACTTCTCCCTAACAGAGAAGAATGCATTATAGTACATCTCAAGGAATCACTGATGCTGAGACTCCCTCTCAACAAGGACTTCGTTCTCCACAACTCCAAGCTTGTCTTGAAAATGCACAAACTTCACTTTGGCAAGGGGTTTGGTGAGAATATTGGTCGTCTGATCATCAGTGCTAATGTGTAATGACCCTAACCGGCCATTTACCAAAAGTTCCTCAAATGTACCCCATAAGATTTAAACATATATTTGCATGCACAGGATATTTATTTAAATGAAATAAACAGCAGAAATAACCAGCAAATATTATTGCAATAACTCCTCAGAAAATGGTATCGTATTATACAACCAGCAATACAATAACCATGAACGACAAACTTCCCAATCTGAAATACAGAAATAACAGTAAGATCGGGTGATGAAGAACCTGTGAATACACTGGCGAACTCTGCTATGAATCTAAGTATTCATTCCTCTGTATTATGCCTTCAACGGAACCAAATACATGGACGGCTCCAGACTGTAGTTGTCTTGATATTTGTCACCTCGTTGAATGCTACGTTCCTATAACTATTCTGAACATTCCCGTTAAAAGACAAATACTCACGACACTGTTTGTTCCTCATTCCTTAGCCACGACCATGGACGATTCTTACAGCATCCCAATAATGTCATTACAAAGTAACGCCTAAGAATATTAATGGTCTGTTCTAGTGTCAAATATGACAGAGGCGTTTTTATTTCGTTATTACTCTTTGACGACGTATCAACTTCAGCACTGTCGTGGAGGAGTCTTCTGCATATGAAGATGTGGTTGACGATTGCTAGCGAATTTAGTGTTTCGCCTAGCACACATACGACATTCTTCTATGCTTCCACGGACATTCAAACTCCACTCTATCAATCTGCTTAGCGCAACAAACAGACGTCTAGCCTGCTAGCGCAACAAACATTCTTCTATACTTCCCTGCAGCCTGCTAGCGCTCAGATTTTCAAGTCCGTGGCTGGCTGTTAGTCCACGATATACACCACACCCAGCCACGTAGGCTATTCCGTGCCTGCTCTTCACCCTGTGTGTCTTTTCACGGGTTTCCAACAGATAGATTACACGACACATAACTCCACTAACATTCGCTATAAGTAATACCACTGTGCGTATTGTTTCTTGGAAGATTCGGGTGTCACAAAAACGTAGGGAGTTTGGTCTCCAAACTTTACTACCACTACAACGTTACCCTTTAATGGATGCCAAGGCAACGACTTGCACCAACAAAATACGAACACTGCTGGTGTGTATGAAAAGGATTCAACCGTTCCACTGATGCTTAATACGAAACATCTTGAGCGGCTGGAGGGGATGTAACATAACCCATTTCAATGCTGGTCTCACAAGACTTGACCTTTATGAATAGACAACCAACGTTAATCCGGAATGCCTCAGCCAGTGGTGTATAATGTGACTTTCCACAGGATAATGGCACTCTTCCAGAATGCATGGTTACTCATTCCACCATAGCAGGAATAAACATTAAACGCAGAGCAAGTGCACAGTTGGTTTCCCCGTTCTCGCAATACCTGATAAGTTCCAGAATACACCCAGAAAGCAGACGTTATAAAGCAGGGAACAAACCTTGATGCCCAACCTTCAATGACTTCAAAACAACAACAATAACATCACCAAAAGCTAAGACGACTGATAATAAAACTGGATTTGAATGGATAATAGGTCTTCGAATGCAACCTCTAGAATTTTTTGAAATGTGTAAAACCACTAAGATAATCACAGATTCTGGAAACACTAATCTTTTGCTTGTTGGATTTGATATTCGAAATACATGCAACAATTTCTTCCTTCACATTTCAAGCTCTTTGTGAAATCTGAACTTCCCAATTAATATCCAAAAATATGGATTTCTCAAAAGACTCTTCAATAAATAAGTCTGCTTAAACTCCACAGGCTGGCAAGAAAACCAGCTCTGATACCACTGTAATGACCCTAACCGGCCATTTACCAAAAGTTCCTCAAATGTACCCCATAAGATTTAAACATATATTTGCATGCACAAGATATTTATTTAAATGAAATAAACAACAGAAATAACTAGCAAATATTATTGCAATAACTCCTCAGAAAATGGTATCGTATTATACAACTAGCAATACAATAACCATGAACGACAAACTTCCCAATCTGAAATATAGAAATAACAGTAAGATCGGGTGATGAAGAACCTGTGAATACACTGGCGAACTCTGCTATGAATCTAAGTGTTCATTCCTCTGTATTTTGCCTTCAACGGAACTAAATACATGGACGGCTCCAGACTGTAGTTGTCTTGATATTTGTCACCTCGTTGAATGCTACGTTCCTGTAACTATTCTGAACATTCCCGTTAAAAGACAAATACTCACGACATTGTTTGTTCCTCATTCCTTAGCCACGACCATGGACGATTCTTACAACATCCCAATAATGTCATTACAAAGTAACACCTGAGAATATTAATGGTCTGTTCTGGTGTCAAATATGACAGAGGCATTTTTATTTCATTATTACTCTTTGACGACGTATCAGCTTCAGCACTGCCGTGGAGGAGTCTTTTGCATACGAAGATGTGGTTGACGGTTGCTAGCGAATTCAGTGTTTCACCTAGCACACATACGACATTCTTCTATGCTTCCACAGACATTCAAACTCCACTCTACCAATCCGCTTAGCGCAACAAACATCCCTCTAATCCTCTGCCAAACCTCGGTTAGCCCCGGACCATGGTGAAAAGGCTAACTATAAGGCACGAAATAATGTGCCCCGAAAAGGGGACATTACAAATCATCCCTTCCCGGAGATTGCTTGTCATGTCCCCTTTCTAGAGTGGACATCAGAGACGGAGGAGTTGGCCTATCATTGGAGTCTCGTAGGCTAGCGGAGATGGATAGGGACTCATTCAGTGCATACAGTGACCGGATTTTGGCTTTACAAGCAGTTTGGAGCAGTTCCTAGATTTTAGGGGATATCCCTAGTTTTTAGGAGGATGTGGCAGTTTCCAGATGTGAGGTCCCACTGGACCATTCCATGGTTTTAGTTTCAGGATGACAGGGTGTGTTCCCTAGTTTCTAGGAGCATCCCTAGATTTTAGGGATGGGACTGCCAGTTGACCCATCTCGTTCGGCATTAGTCACAAACAAGTGACATGGTGGTAAATATAGTGTTGCAGTGCAGTTCCTTGATTTTAGGAGGCAGTTCCTACTTTTTAGGAGGGGAATTCCTACTTTTTAGGAGGTGGTGTCAGCTTCCAGATTTGAGGTTCT
>MU224180.1:278280-308821 GCA_018584345.1 Thuja plicata
CATATAAATTTCTGCACCTATCTTGTGCAAGTAGATCTCGAGCCAAATCATGATACTGCTTCTTTGCCATTAAAGTCTTGTGTTGTAGCTTTGGATGAAAGTCCATGAAACTAGAGAAGGTTAAATCCCTCTGAACCTGTGGAGGAAGCGTGTTATATTCCTCATACATGTCGAGCATTTATGTCCTTTCATCAGGCTATGAAATCTGGGCTAACTGTTGTTGTAGCCTAGCAAGATCCTTCAAGGCTTTTTCCCAACTCTGCGTCTTCCCCATAGCCAGAAAACTACTAGACTCTACAAGTGAATGTCCAACCTTACACTGCTCAAAATCTTCTAAATAACTTGTAGTTGTTGTGTAAAATCCCTTTCCTATGATGGTGAAAGTAGATTCCGATTCAAAAATGTGAGCAGGGGTTCTACTGTAATGAACCTCAGCTGGCTGTTATCAAAAATGGATTGCAAAATTTTCAACTGCTGGGAGAGGGTCTTGGTCTAGATTGATAAGGCTTAATCTGATTGGTGCCACCCAAGAGCTCTTTTGCTTTAAGAAGACTTTCACATAATCTGCTATGCTATCTAGCAGAAATTGGTTTTTTTTTTTTTGCTTCCACCAAATCTGATGCACTAAGAATTTCCCCTGTTTCCACTGAAATTTCTGCACTAACTGATTTTTCTGTCCTTTTTCTCACAGAAAATTTGTCAAACAATTTGCACGAATGCTGGTTTCTTTGAGTTTAGTTGAACCTTTATTCTTTTTTTTTTCTTGCAAGAATAAACCTTTCAATCATACACAGGTCTACAAATCCCTGCCTTCACCACAGTTTTCTCTGAGTGTCAATGGCTCCCTGATTTGAGAATATAGCTATGCACGGCTCCAATATACCCACACAGAGGTGATTCGATAAAGCTTCGCTCACAGAACTCAAACTATCTTGAAACTTCCAGGAATTGCATGAGCGAAACCCATGGCTCTCCAATCAAGATACAGTAAGGAATATCTACAGAACTTGTATTTCAACCTCCCGTCCAAACTTCATGTGTTGCAAAGCAATCTGAGCTTCTTCTTATTGTTGTGGACTCCATAACTCATAGTACAATGTTGGGGTGACCCTTCTCAGCTCCAGAGTACCCGCATATGACAAAATAGATGATCATAACAAGTCCAGGAGATCACAAAATATTATCTGAGATTTACAGGGAGGGAAGTAATCAACTTGCACCTCAACCAATCTGCACAACAGTGATGGATGTTCACCCTTACAATGGATGCTGATATGAATAGATCAAAGCCTGCTTTGAAAGTCGCAGGGCACAACCAATCATGGGAAACAACTGATTTACTTCCATGCCATTTACAGATGTTATAACCCGTATTGCATAAACCTGCCAATACCCACAATACACAGTGTTTCTGAGCCGGGACCTCTAGGTTTTTCTCACACCAGGCTAAGTCGAACTCAGAACAAAGCACAGTTTTCTCCAAATCGTGGATGCCAATATCTATCAATCATGCCACTGTATTCCAGAGACCGGTGCCAATGGAGAATGAAAAATGCCAACCAAGAACCCTTCGACTCTGCTTTCAATCTTCACGAGCTGAGGCGGCCACAAACAGAGAATCACTCACTCCGGCAAGAACCCATTACCAGCACGGGAGGCTAGTGAATATATTTACCCTTTATTGAATCGGCCTTTTTAATAATGTCTGCACTGGAAATATTGATCTCCAAGTTCATATTATGACTTAATATTTGTCACACACATTATAATGTGTTGGCTTCTCGAACATAAGAGGGCCCAAATGAATATTTGCTTCTTTACGGAAAAATATTTAGTTCCATCGCAAACATATATTCACGATAATAGATCATCAATAATATAAGTTTCACCTTATTCATCAATTTATAAATTGTTATCATTCTTTTCCAATGCTAAATCACAGCACTATCAGAATAAAATATTAATGTGCAATGAAATGAATATTTCTGCAACCTTCAGCTTCCAATGTTTGATTATAATATAAGGTGTCGTAATGCAAAAAGAAGCCACGATTTACGGCCAAGCACCTGCGATAAATATAAAGGCTTCCGCTCCAAACTATAGACTGCCGATTAATATTCCCATCCTCTACATCCACGATTAAACACCCGTTCATGCCAATGAAGATGTTTGCTCGGTTCCGCTGGCATATGACTCAGGTCATGAAATATTTGTCGAATGCTAATGTCTGTAACAAATTTGATTTGCTGGCACAAAAATTTACTAAAATCGATGATTTTAGAAGTCAATTATTATCTTCCAACTATTCCGCGCGGGCTCCACTGAGAGAGTTATTTTCCACCGCAATATTTCTAACAAGCATTAGAAATGCAAATATTAATTCAACGAGGTTGTATCTGTGGCTTTTAATTTTATTTTAATATTTCACATAAGCAAGCACCTCCCGAGATACAAACGCCCAAATAGTGACTCCCTTGATGCTATTGGCTAATATAAATCATGCAGATTTTAATAAATAACTATTCCGCCTAGGGTGAAATATTCCTGAGATACATATGGAAATATTAGTTTCCAGGCTTGCCGTCCAGCTTATACCTCCAAGATTATTTCGCTGACTCCAAACTTTTGCTCGCATTCCGTATAAAACCTTTTCAAATACCTGTAAATGTATTTCCAGAGGATAAAACAAACCCTTCCAGACAAACAATCAAGTTGTACTTCTCTTTACTCATAAAAAGAAACCCTTATGTAGATTTGTTCCTGAAGAAAACCTCACAATCTGGAATTTTTCTCTGATAAAAACTCTAATGAATCTATCTGGAAAAGTTTTTGAATAAACTCCACAGGTTGGCGAGAAAACCAGCTCTAATACCACTGTAAGGTTATAAAGTGACATAATAAAATAAAGTAGGAATCTTCTGGCATTAAAACGGAGGGCCAAACGAACTCGGATGAAGACGTGTGATAGCTTGCCGGAAAGCTCTCGGCGAGACACTCCAAGTCCACTACTAAAATGCCAGGAAAACTGAGTTTTGTCGACTTACTATAAATAGTAAGTACCCTGAAAACCCTATGGAAACTGCCCCGATTGGCCTGAAACTGAAAACGCCTAGGCCAAACATCCCTCTGATCCTCTGCCAAACCTCGGTTAGCCCCGGACCATGGTGAAAAGGCTAACTATAAGGCACAAAATAATGTGCCCCGAAAAGGGGACATTACATAATGTACCTCAACTGAATAGCATTCCTTTGCACCATCTCTCTAATATAGTGATATTTGATCTCCACATGCTTTGTTCTGTCATGAAACACAGGATTGACAGAAAGTTTCACACAGCTCTGGTTATCACAATGAATAACTGTAGGATCCAACAATTGTCCAAACAATCCTACAAGAAGCTTTCGAACCCACACTGCTTCTCATGCTGCCACACTAGCTGCAACATATTCAGCTTTTGTTGTACTTTGAGCCACACATGACCGTTTCCTGCTATACCAGGAAATCATAGCAGATCCCAAACTGAAGCAACAACCAGAGGTGCTCTTTCAATCAGTGACACTCCCTGCCCAATCAAAATTAGAAAGCCCTACAAATTTAGGTTCACAATGGAAGAATACTTCAAGCCATATCCAATTGTGCCACGCAAGTATCTCAAGATATACTTGGCTGCAACTAGATGTATCTACCTAGGTTCACACATGAACTGACTAAGTGCACTCACTGCATAGCAAATATCTGGTCTAGTATTAACTAGATACATTAAGGATCCAATCAATTGTCTGTACATAGTAGGATCCACAAGATTTGAACTAGTTGCATATTCACTCAGCTTCTTCAAGTTAGTTTCCATTGGTGTAGACATAGACTTGCAATCTAACATCCCAAATCTCTTTAAGATGTCAATGGTGTATTTTCCTTGACTCAAGATGATCTCATCAGGCCTCTGCCACACTTCGAAACCTAGAAAGAAATGCATAAGTCCTAGGTCCTTCATCTCAAATTTTGAAGTCAACTCCTTGCATATAGAGATGAGATGCTCTTCCCCAGTAAGAAATAAGTCATCAACATATAGAACCAAGATTAAAGATTCACCATTGACTACCTTGAAGTAAAGATTCAAATCAGCATCATTCTTGCAGAAACCCAGACTCACCAAGTATCGGTCAATCCTTTCAAACCATGCATGAGGAACCTGCTTGAGACCATATAAAGCTTTCTTTAATTTGCATACATGAGACTCTTTCTTATGAATCACGAAGCCTTCAGGTTGCTCAATGTAGACCTCTTCTTCAATAACACCATTGAAAAAAGTTGTCTTCACATCCATCTAGCGTAGCTTCCATCCCTTAGTCGTTGCAATGGCAATGATGGTCCTGGAGGAAGTATACCAAGCAACTAGAGCAAATGTTTCTTCATAGTCTATTCCTTCTTTCTGAGAGAAACCACGTGTCACAAATCTAGCCTTGTACTTCTCAATGCTCCCATCAGTTGCATGAATAATCTTGAATAGCCACTTGGAAGATACAACTTACTTTCCTTCAGGTCTAGGTACAATATCTCAGACATCATTCTTAATAATGGGTTGATATTCTTCATCCATAGCATCTTTCCATACTTGTTGATTTGAGGCTTCCTCAACACTGGAAGGTTCAGTCTCAATAATATTACACATTAATGCAACATAGCTAGAGAATCTATGAGGTCTTTTACTTACTCTAAATGTGCCTCTAGGAGCCGCGAATTTTTCTGCCTCCTGTATGGTGTTTCTTGCCCAAAGAGGTCTCTTTCGGTTCACAATAATATCTCTACGCCCATCAATAGGATCTAATGGCTCAATTGGATCATCATTTTCTTCAGGTTTTGTGGACTCTCTCTGAATCTCAAGAGTATGATCAATGTCCATGTCTTGAGGAGCCTCTTGATCTTCATCTATCTCCATGCGTGAACCTTTAGATTTTTTGAAAGCAATATCTTTCTCAAATGTAACATCTTTACTTATCTCTATCTATTTCTGACCGAAAATGTAAATCCTGTAGGCTTTAAAGTTTTCATTGTAGCCTACAAATATTCCTCTCTTGCCATAAGGTTGCAACTTGGTTCTTTTGTCTTTAGGTACATGGACATATACTGGACAACCAAGGTTTCTCAAATGACTGATATCAGGCTTAACTTCTGAAAAGGCTTCTTCTGGGGTCATTTCTGCAATATCCGATAAGGATATCTATTTTGGACATATATTGTTGTCCTACAAGCTTCTGCCCAAAGAAAGGTTTGAAGGTCTTGATCATGGATCATAGCTTTTGCAGCTTCAATAATGGATTTGTTCTTTCTTTCTGCAACCTCATTTTGTTGTGGGTTGTAAAGGACACAAAACTCCCTCTTGATTCCTGCCTCAATACAGAAATCACGAAAGCTACCAAAAGTGTATTCACCTCCATTATCATACCTTAAAATTTTAATTCTCTTTCCAGACAAGTTTTCTACTTGAGCCTTAAACTCTTTAAATCTACATAGGACTTCATCAAACTCTTTAGGCCTTAAGAAATAAATCCAAGTCTTCCTAGACTAATCATCCATGAAAGTTACATAATACAAAAATCCACTTAGGGATGCCATTGACATTGGACCACATAAATCAGAATGTACAAGTTCTAATATTTCTTTTGACCTACTTTCACTGCTATGAAATGGGCTCTTAGTATTTTTACCCATAGCACAACCTTTACAAGTACCATCATGTACATAACTAAGTTTAGGAATTCCTTTAACCATCATCTCTAATGATGGAAGAGCCCTGTAATGTAGATGCAAGAGCCCTGTAATGTAGATGCCCAAGTGTTCTAAGCCATAGTTCACTGGAACTAGAAGAGTCATGTAGAAAAGCTAAAACTGGACGAATGGAAAGTTTATACAAACTCTCATGCCTATCCCCGATCACACGTGCAGTCTTGATGCTGGATTTCTTTGGAGATGCAAGAACTTTCCCTTTTGAAAATGCTACTTGATAACCTTTGTCCTCCAAGGCTGAAATGGATATAAGATTCCTCTTGATACTTAGCACGAATAAGACATCACTTAGATGAAGGGAAATCCCGAATTCTAGGTTGAGTGAAGTAGCACCAAATCCTTTCACTGAATAGCGTGCATTATTTCCAATTATCACTTGAAGGTTAGACTCCTTTTCCACCAAATCCGAAAGATGTTCTCAATAGCCTATGATGTGTCGAGAAGCTCCACTATCAATTAGCCAGGTGTCACTATCTGTGGGAACATTACTTGATAAATCAGATATGAAGAGGATTTCATTAGAGTTGTCTTCTACTTCCTTTTTAGTTGAGACTTCATTGATGTTTGCCACTTGTTGCTTAGACATTGAAAAACAATCTCTTGCATAGTGACCAAACTTGTCACATCTAAAGCACTGAATGTGGGAGAGATCTTTCTTCATCTTCTTAGAATTAGGTGCAGAATCTGATCTTTGATCTCTATTCCTCTTGAAGTTGCCTTTTCTCCAATTTCTTCATTTCTTTTTAGTAGATTGAGTGGCAAGAACATGAGTGTCTTCATTTTCAGAACCTTTGACAATTCCCCTTGCAGCCAACTTAGATTATTCTTGAATGCAATCAGCCCTAAGACGATCAAACTTAGGTAGTTTAGATCTTGCACTGACAGCTAGGATAAAAGGCTCCAAAGTTTGAGGAAGAACATTAAGTGCTAGCATGACAAGAACTTTATTCATAACTTGATCTCCAATGGCGCTTAGTTGATCTCTATAAGCTCTGAGATCTTCACGAAGAAAGATATGACTGATTCTCCTTTCGCCATTTTGACTTGATGAAGTTGTTGCCTCAATGCGAGAGCCCTACTTGTGTTGTTGATCTCATATTGACTTTCCAAGGTTTTAAACATGTCTCTTGCATTTGTCATCTTGGAAATGAGAGGCACTAAATGATCCTTTACGGAGTCAATCAAGATCTTCTTTGCTTTTATGGCATTTTTCTTGAATTGAAGTTTCTCCGCTTGATCTTCTAGTTCGGATAAATCTTTTTCCTCCACAAACTGAAGAAGATCATTTTCTTCAAGTGCAATAAGAACTCTAAACTTACATGAAGTGAAGTTTGAAGCACCTTCAAGTCTGTCTTCTACCTTGAGACCGTACACCATTTTCAAGGCTTTCAAATAGCTCCTTGAAGTTGAGAGATGGAAGGAGACAATGCTGCTATAAGGAAATCTGATCACGATCTTCTCAAACCCACTCTGATACCATGTTGTTTTTATGATCAGATTAAGAAAATGTAGTTGAAAATTAATTCATACAAAATCACACAGGGTGTACCTTGGGAAAACCTTCAACCTTGAAGGTGAAAAACCCAGCAACAAAGGTCTCTAATTATATTTATGAAATGACAGAACAGATTACAACTTTGCCAATATATATATATCAATTTAAAATCGATCTGCAATATATATGAGTATTGATCTCCCATTATGAATCAATCAGATCTGCCAATAAGAATCGATCTGATATGCCAATATGAATCGCTGCAATATGGATCGACTGGAATGTATAATAAATATATATTTGCATGTATAGATTTATTTGATCTGTATATATCAATCTGCTTGAATGATGCTAAGTATGGTCGACATTCTGTAGTAGTATTTCTTTACAATGAGATCTGCTTCATACATATCCATGAAGGGAGGCGACTTCTGGAAGTTAACGACCCTTCAATAATTCTTTATGTCGTTTCATTATAAGTCGCGACATTCCATATTAAGTTGATTATATTAATCAACGTACTCATTAAAGGAGTAATCGCTGAGACTAATTTATCTTTGTATCTTTTCATAACAACTTGATATTAAACATAGATTATGATAAGACAGTCATTATCAATTTTACCAATCGCTGTTTAGTGAGTCGACTTTACACTTAGCCGATTATGGGGTAGATATGTACATGCCGTCGGGAAGGATAAAATATTAACTATGATCAATACCACTGTGTGGATATTGGTAAGTCGATACATTTTACTTATTGTCTCAAGTAATGCGATGCATCACTTGAGATGATATAATACTTTCTGGTTCGTCTCAACCTCCCGACGCTAACATCAACACTCGAAACTTTTATAATCTGATCAGAGATAAGTGTGATATACATGGAGAAAACTTGATTTGAGCATGATCAACTAAAGCCAACAATTTGAGCAAGTTCGAGGCCAAGCATTGAGAAAATGGCATGAGGATTAGGACGAAAATGGGTAAGATCTGGGCATGAAAGATGAAACGTAAGAGTTTCAGCATTCGGATCTGAAATGAAACAACACCAAAATCAGAAGACGTTGATAGGGAAGAGTTTTACCAAGCAATAAAGGAAGAAGTTAAAGCTTTCAAAGAAAAGACAAACACTTAGAGAATTTTGGAACTCAAAAAAATTTCCAACTCATGGTCGGAATCCAACCATGAGTTAAAATTCCATTTCCAACTACTCCCCAAAATTCTGCCTAGTTTGGAGGCATGCCAGGATGTTTGGGAGATAAAATTGGACTTGAAATGAATGAAGAAAATCAAATCGGATGGAGAAGGAGGAGAATTGATCAAGTTTTCCAAGGATTAAATCAGGTTAAAGATGCAAATGAGGAGATGAAAATTAAATCCGAATTGCATTCCATCAGAAATCAACAAAAAAAATTGCATTCAAATGTGCGAATTAGAGGTCAAAAATGAAGGCAAAAACCATGAATTCCAAGTAGAGGGTTGAATGAACAAAATTGGGATTCTAAGAGCATGAATTGGAAGATTTCCAACTCATGGTCGGAATCCGACCATGAGCTGGAAATGTATTTCCAACTCTCCCTCAAAATCCGCCCAGCTAGGAGGCTTGGTCAGATCAACTTGAGGACGAATTTGTCCTTCCAAATTCAATAAAATTACTTGTATAGGTCGGTCTTGAAATTAGACATTTAATGCAAAAAATAAAAAACATTTAATGATTAATCATTTTATTTTCAGGCCAAGTCAGCCAAGAAGCACCCAAATTCAATCAGATTCAAGGTATAAAGTTCAGATTTTCCCAAGGCAAAAACAGGTTTAGAAGGATCAAGTACTTGAAGATCTGAGTTTGTAGACTCAGAATTTTGTGACTAAATGATTTAATTGAACTTCTCATTTCACCAAAAAGGTCAATAGATGCAATCAGATTCAGAGATCAAAAGTTCAATTCCTTCATGTTGATTTAGGGAGAAATTCATTAATATTATCCAAGTAGAATGGTTTTCTCTTGAATTTCGCTTTTTAACATCAAATTTTGATTTTATGAAGTATGAAATCCATGCCTTTAACAAGTGTTGTCTTGTTTTGCAAGGAGGGGAAGCTGGAGGATTTGGGGAGAAGAAGATGATGCACAAGATCGAAGGTCGAAGTAAAAATACAAACCCAAGAGAACAAGATCAAGATGAATTGAAAAGGAAAAAGTGGTGCAAAGAGAACGATCAAGGTTACAAGTAGAGGGAGTTATCATAAACTTGAATTTCCATTGGAAATCTAAGTTCAATTTGATCAATTGAAGTAACCCAATTACATAGCAACTCCTCACTTCAACGAGACATCAAGATTTCAAGTACAAGCAAGTTCACAAATCACGACAATAAGAAGGTTTCAAAATGAAAGGAGATATAGAAAATTCGTGAAGATGAAGCAATTTGGGAGCCATCACAATCTATTGAAGGCTTGATAATGTTAGAGTATCATACTATCAAGAGATATTCTTCTTGAAGGAATTGATCAAGTCCACAAGATAAGCATGATGAGGTGGCATCCATTCATCTTCATCCAATCAGAAGACTCCAATTGCACGTGTCCAAGCTCATTCAATCAAATCATGCCAAGTGTACATGTTGAGTCCATATAATGCTTCTACCTAACCTATTTTCTGATTGGTCAATCAAATCAATATATTTTTTTCATTCGCCCACAAGGTGGTGCCCAATTGTAATTGTATAAGAATTCAATGCTTGTAGCTGGTAGTTGTACTAAGGTTGTGTTGTCTTAATCTTAGCCATTGGTTCCACTTCCAAATCAATATGGGGCAAATCATTTGTAGGAGAGACTTGTTGAGATAGTTGCAATAATACTGTCAAATTGTTTTTAATTGATTGTTGGTTTTCGTGGTGGATTACTTGTATCATTTTGAAGTATTGCATGGTTTCTACATTTCCTCACTTAGAGTGGGATTTCATTTCATGCTAAGTAGAAGTAGAAGGAGAAGTAGTTGAATGGAAGATATTGTTGTTGGTGATTATTGGTGAAGATAGTGTCCATACCTTCTGGTACTTGCTGATTGTAAGTAATAGTGCAAGGTTAGTCTGGGCCTAATTGCAAGCATCTAACTTCAATTGGAGATATTCGTTTGAATTGTGCCTTCATAGGGTATTTGAATGAGTATTGACAATTTGAACATCATTCCCGCATCCTTAGAAACAAGCACCATCCTTTGCATTGTTAGAGTTAGATTAGAATTCCTAAACCTTTATCCCTTTGCAATTAGTTTGATTTGAAGTAATTGAAGAGCCTACATTGTTAAATTATTGGCATTTGCAAAGTTGATATCCATTGAATGAACAATGTAAGTCCTCAAGTGATAACCAACAAATCACATCACAAACTGGGTGAAAGTCCACAACTAGAAGAAATCTTGGGGTTGTCACATTTGATCACACAATCCATATACATTGTTTAGCATATGAGCTTCCTCGTTCAAGATTGAGTTGGAAATTTGGTGTTTCGTTTGGAATACTAAGTATTCGATTCAGCATGTTGAAGTGATCATAAAACTCGCATCAACATGACTTTTTGCACTTGCTAATATATTTTCTCCTTCATTGAGCCTATTGTGCGAGTGATTAGATATGTTGATATTGACTCTCCCAACCTTGGAGATATTTATGTGACCTTTAATAGCACGCTTGGGCAGATCAAGAAAGCTATTCATAGCAGGAACCCTACTTTTGGATATTACGAGGAGCATCTTAGGCCCATTATGATGCGACAGTAGAACATTGTGAACACCCCGCTTCATATGGCAGCCTATGCTCTCGATCCCAAATGCTATTGCACCAGGACCTGAAAGAGTGGCTCCATCTAGTGATGAAGAGATGAGAGATGTCTTCTTTAAGGCCCTTGCAAGAATGTATAGTGAAGATAAATTTACTAAACTTTGCACACAATGGCTTGCATTTGTCAGTCTTCATGGTCCACCTTTAGCAGACCAAAGGCAAGGTCGGATAGAGATACATTAGCTCAAGTCAAACCTATTAGATGGTAGACATGGCATGGTAGGGATGCACTGGACCTGAGAGTACTTGTCATTCTTCTTCTTTCACAAGTTGCTAATTCCTCTATTGCGGAGAGGAATTGGTCCACATATAGCTTCATCCAAACAGTCAAGAGGAACAACCTTACCTCTAGACAATCAGAGAAGTTAGTGGCTGTTCACAGTGCATTGCTCTATAGGAAAGTCAGAATCCTGATTATCGTCACACTCCGACCTTACATTGGGATGTCAATCCCGAAGATGCTATGAAGGTTGGGGAGAAGACACCTCCTATTGTTTGAACTTGAGGCAGCCCCTCATACTAGCAATAACACAAACTTGGGCTCTAATTTTGATTTAGACTCTTCGACCCACCGTGTGCTGATTATGGACAACCATATATTTTCTTGATTCTATCTTGACATTATTATGGACAGCTGATTATAGACTTCTATGTTTCTTGTTTACAATTTATGTCATTTCATAGTTGAAACTTGGAACCTTTGGGCATTTTTGTTATAATTCTAATTATCTAGTATAATATGTATGCACATTAACAATGAAAGCATTTGAATTTTGTTAATTTGTTTGTTGATTCTCAAGTGAAATCTGAATTCAAGTTGGGGCGACCCTTTGGTGAAATGGTGGGGCTCCTTTTCTATAGTGCCTACAACCAACGTTCAAACCTTGCAAGGTTACTCTCTACTGTGTCAACAATTGAGAGCGTTTACCCCTAATTTTTTATGAAAACCGATAAATTTTTCACATGGAACCAAAAAAAAGCAGAAAGGTACAAAAATATGAATGGCAGGTCATATTGCCAGCAGAACAGATCAAACTTCTCACTCATTCCTAAATTTGCCACGGAGGCAAATTTGATCCCACTCAGCTCAAACCAGGGTTGATCAAGCAAGAACTTCGAAGGAAGAAGTGATGAAAGGAAGTAGGGAGAAGGCTAGTAGGGAAGAAGATGGCCAGGAGGATTTCCCATAAAAATAATTCTGCCTGCATTTAGATCAGAATCTAAGTTCAGGCCAAAAGGCAAGAGACCAGTGAAAGTTTTCAAACCAGAACATGGGAGTAAAGGATACTCAAAGAATGCATACACTTATAATCAAGGAGCTTCGCCAACAAACCAACAATATGAAAGACAAGAAAAACAAGTAGCGAGGCGAACAAATAGGGGAAGGAATGGCATGCACCAATGAAGAAGAATTACAAAGCCATGGTCATCTCTTCCAAACCCTAGAGCCTGTATGGGACATTTCAAGGAATGCGGCCTTTTTGTGAAGTGGACTGGAGGAAAAAACCCGGTGGAGGATATTGCCAATTGGTGGGCAACACAATTTGGAGGTCGGGTAAGTGCCAGAGCCCTAGCCAATGGTTTTTTTCTGATCGACTGTTTGATAAATTCCTTAAGAAAGAAATTTTATTTGGAAAACCTATAAATTTGATCTAGTAAACCATAAACCCAGGAGATTTCCAAAATCGATTAGATTAAGAAATCTACCCTCGGAATATTGGAACCTAAGTGCTCTAGAAAATATTGGGGAAGCTCTAGGATCTCTCATAGGTATAGAAGAGGATTTCTTCTTTGGAAAACCTAGAGTGGAAGCCAAAATCCTAATTGATATAGACAATGATCTTCGATATCTAGACAATTTAGAGATTATCACAAAAAAAGGGAAATGGAGGCAAAAATAGAAATGGATTTGAATCAAACAAGGGGGCAATGTGTCCTAGGGCTAGGATATAGCCAACTGTTCTAAGAACAATGAAGATTTGAGTAGGGGAAATGAGATTGCCCTCAACCCCAATCCCCAGGGGAAGAACAATATGGAAGAACATATAATGGAGACTAACCCTAGGAGTTTGGATCCAAAAGAAGGGGAACTGGTAGAAACAAAATTGAGGATCCTAGAACTAGGAAAAGACAGTATTGTCGATCTAAAGAGATCTATCAAACCGTGGAAAAAAGGGATGCAAATAAAGTAACTTTAAGTGAGGAAGAACTCACTTTTCTCAAACACAAAGTTGAAGCCCTTCAACAAATAGACAGAAGATTGACAATGAAGCAATATGAGAATAGCCACCATATTTTGGAGGATGTGGAACATAGAGAGGATGAAGGCATCAATCTCATAAGGAATAGGGCAGATTCATGTGTAGAAGTATTTGAACTTAGCCCGAAGAAAATAAAAAAGGCCCATCAAGAATCAGATTACACGGAAGTTATTCAACAAGAGATCCTGAAAACAAATGAGGGAATAAGGAGTCTTCGAGAAGGAGAAGAAAATGAAGACAGAAACAAGGGAGAGAATATAACAAACTTGGGACTCGAAGCAATATGTGAATTCTTGGGAATCTCCCAAATTCCAAAACAAGAGAATGAAGAGACAATTAGGGAGAAACAGGAACTAATTAAGAAAATTTTGGATTTGGATGAGATGGAGGAAGCAGATCATGAAGCTTTGTTTGATGATGAGGAACTTCAAGAGGAAGATGAAGAAAAGGTAGATAAAAGGGGATTAGGACTATTCCAAAATATGACAAACAGGATTATACCAAACTATGGCAAGTTGGCAGGAAAGAGAAAGGGCGGTAAATCCCTCTCAGGACTACGATCAAAAGATGAATAGGCAGGGGATCAAGCTAAGATATGACACTTTTGAAAACAGGGAACACCCTTCCCCAGGAGCCATGATGCTCCTAACGTGGAATGTTAGGGGCTTGAATGACCCTAACAAACAATGCTTTGTCAAGCACTGGATTACAGCATCTAAAGCAAACATCATAATAATGCAAGAGACAAAATTGACCAATGAGGAAATGCAATTATTCCATAAGAAGTTAAGCAATTGGAAATTGGAGTGGATCCAATCAGAGGGGGCTTGAGGGGGGGTTGCTATCCTCAGGAAGCCAGGAGGAGTTTCCTTTGAAAAAATGGCAGATGGGACGAATTGGATTGGAAGAATTAGGAGCCTAATTTCGAATCTAAGTTTCAAATTAGTAAATGTATATGGGTCGATCCCTAATATCAGAAAGAGGGAATTATGGGACGAGATGGATACTTTCTTGGCTTCTTTCCCCTCTCCTCACACTATAATTGGAGGAGATTTCAATGCAATACTCCGTTTGGCATACAAAAGAGGTGGGATGCAGAGAGTTAACCAATCACAAATAGACTTTATGGAATGGGTTAACAGAAGTAATTTGTTAGAGATTGAATCAGAAAATGGGTTCTATACATGGAACAATAGATGTTTGGGCTTCGACCATATGGGTGCGAAATTCGACAAATTTTTCTTCCAAGGGGATCTTTCTACCGTCCCCTTTGGTCTCAAGGCCTCCATCCTTCCAAGCTCAGGGTCTGATCACTATCCAGTGCAATTGATGATAACAAGAGACAAAAAACCAATATGTTGTCCCTTAAAATTTGAGAATATGTGGATGAAGGACAATTTTTTTCAATGTGGTGGAATGCTAGTGGGGGGAAGAGCGATTCTCAGGTTTTAAAGTTTTTTGCTTTGTGGCAAAGCTAAAATCCATTAAGCAAAAA
Source organism: Thuja plicata (assembly GCA_018584345.1). NCBI lineage: Eukaryota > Viridiplantae > Streptophyta > Pinopsida > Cupressales > Cupressaceae > Thuja > Thuja plicata. The sequence goes on from MU224180.1 coordinate 293,157, forward strand.
CTTTTAAAATGGAATAGAGAGAATTTCAAGGATATTTTCACAACAAAAAAGGAAATAGAAGTGGAATTGGAAGCCTTGAATTTGCAAGTAATGGAGAAAGGGATGGACCAAGAAAGATATCATAAAGAGAATGAACTACTTACCAGATATGAAGATATTTTAGCCAAAGAGATCTTTTGGAGATAGAAATCTAGAGAAACCTTGTTGGCAGAGGGGGACAAAAAGAAATTCTTCCATAATGTAACTAAACAGAGAAGATATATTAATAGAATTAGTAAATTGAAAAAAGAGGATGGATCAAACAGAGGACCCAGTGGAGATAGCTCAATATTCAGTATCCTACTTCCAAGATATCCTGAATAATTGGGAGGAACCTGACTAGAGGAATCAACAAAACTTTATTGTAAACATCCCCAGTATAGTGACGAAGGAGCAAAATAATATGCTAACAGAAAAGTTCACTAAAGAAGATATAAAAGCTACATTCGGATAAGGTCTTAGGCCTAGACAGCTTCCCAGCTAGATTCTTTCATAATAGTTGGCATATCCTAGGAACAAATTAGTAGAGGTCATAGAAGCACCAAGAAATTTGGGGAGATTCTTGAAGGAGATCAACAACACTTTCATTTCCCTCATTCCTAAGAAGGAGAATGCCACGAGTCAGGATGAATTCAAACATATTTCACTATGCAACACAATTTACAAAATAATGGTAAAAGCAATGGCTAATAGGCTAAAACTTATCCCCACACCCATCACTTCGGAAGAACAGATAGGGTTTGTTCTAGGCAGATCTATCTTGGATGGAGTAATCATTTCCCAAGAGGCAACTCATTCTATTCAGACCAACAAACTTCTGAGTATGCTCATCAAGCTATATATTAGAAAGGCTTATGATAAGGTGGATTGGAGATTTTTGTGTAAGTGTCTAGAAGCCTTTGGATTTAGCAAACAATGGGTAAATTGGGTGTTTTATTGTAATTCAAGCCCAAAATTCTTCATTCTTATCAATGGTTCCTCAGAACGATAATTTGAAACTTCAAGAGTATTAAGACATGGGGATCCCTTGTCCCCTTTTATCTTCATTATCATGTCAAAGGCGCTTGTGAGAACTTTTAGGAAAACTCGGGAAGAAGGGCTAATTGAAGGAATAAAGATTACAGGTGCACTACCTGCAATTACCCATCAACAATTTGTTGATGACACAATCTTATTCAGATCAAGAAAAAAAAGAGAGGCATTGCAATTCAAAAAAATCCTGAGAAAATATGCAATGGCATCAGGGCAAGAGATTAGTCATAACAAATCTGAAGTCTTCTTTTCATTAGAGCCCAGGAAATAGATCGAAATTTTGAAAACTCTGGGATACAAAGCAAGCAAATTGCATTGCATCTATTTGGGATTGCCCTTGGATAAGGGATTGCGATCCTCAAAGTTATGGGATCCACTAAAAGAAAAAACGGAAAAGCGCCTGTCCTCAAGGAAAGAAAGATGGTTATCTTGGGGTTGGTCAAGTTGAAATCTGTTATATCTGCCCTACCGGTATATCTGATTTCTTGCCTCACCCTCACAGCAAGGATGAACTCAAAATTGGTGTAGATGATGCGGAAATTCTTCTGGCAGGGTATAGAGGCAAAGAATAAAATGGCAATGACATCTTGGAATAAATTTATAGACCTACTGAATTAGGGGGAGTTGGATTGAGAAACCAATTATGGTAGAACAAGGCACTTGGTGTCAAATTAGTCTAGAGAATGTATAAAGAACCATAGTTGAAATGGGTAAAGAATTCTACAACATAAAAACTTGGTAAACACACAAGCATGTGGGGCATTTCGTACCCCTAACCCTCCAAGGGGTTCTAGGGTATGTAATTTCATTTTGAGTTGCCGACTGGTCATTTGGGAAAATATTTCGTGAGATATTTTGGATGGCAAATCTGCCCTATTCTAGGAAGACTCTTGAGGAAGATGGCATTATGGATACTAGGAGAATCAAAGATCACTTCAAACAGACTTGGTGTGTATAAGTTAGGGATTATGTAGAGATGGAAGAGAATCATCCTTACATCCGCTGGAAATGGAAAAACATGGATGGTATTCCCTTGCTAGCAAAAATTTGGCTCAACTCAAACAAATTTTAAGGATTAGATCAGTGGTTTTCAGGCATGGACAGGACAAATTAGTTTGGACAACATCTAGATCTGGGCAATATAGCAAAAGGGAGGGCTATGAGAACATCATACAAAAAATGTAATTGCAAAAGACAGAACTACCATTGGAGTTGTCTTGGAGCAAGCAATGTTTGCCCAAGGCGGGAGTTTTTTCATGGGCAGCATTACAAGGAAGGATAATTACTGTAGAGTGGTTTAGAAAAATGGGATTTGAAGGTCCTTCAAGGTGTGCCTTATGCAAAAAGGCAGAAGAATCAATTGATCATCTATTGCTAAATTGCCCTTACTCACAAATGTGTTAGAGGTGGTTGTGTGCTAGATTAAGTTGGGTAACTGCCCTCCCTAATGACATAATGAGTTTGTTCAAATGTTGGCCTCAAGGAAGTAGGAAAGACCTCTTTGGAAATCTTTGGATCCATAGCACATCATTACTATTATGGGAAATATAGAAAGAAAGGAATCGAAGAATTTTTCAAGACGAGGCAACGGATAGGGAGATCCTGTCAAACAAAGTGGAAACGGCCATTGTGGAGATAGACAATAGCAGAAATTCAATTCAATTGGCAAAAGGGATTCAATTCATATAGTGGGATAGCAACATCAACAAAGTTTGGTGTGGTTTAAAGATTCCTCCGTTCTTTGGAAAAGGTGGGGACACAAGTAGGAAGGAAAGGCAGTCTTGCTCTTGGAAGCCACCTCAGTTTGGTTGGTTCAAATTAAACTTTGATGGGGCCTCTCGAGGCAACCAGGGTGCTTCGGGAGCTTGTGGGATAGTTCACCTTTGGGGTGGATCAATGGTGGCGAAATTTGCAACTCCATTGGTGGAGGACACGAATAACATAGCAGAATTCAACGCATTGAACGAGGGAGGGACTTCTGTTATGTAAAGATTTGGAGATTGATAGGCTAGAAATTGAAGGAGATTCAGCTATTGTTGTCAATGCTGTCAGAACCAGAGCAACTCCAAATTGGAGATTGGGATCTTTATTGGACATGACTTTAGAGCTTCTAGAGTTCTTTGAAGATTTCAGCATCAATCATATATTTCGAGAAGGCAATATGGCTGCGGATAAGTTGGCTAATGTTGCTGTCGATGGTCTTCTCTTTGGCGAATCAAGCCCTTTAGACTAATTAGAGATGACAGTGAGATTTGGATGATGATAAGGATAGGGGAAGCAGAGTTGGATGCCTTGTAGGACTAATGCATAGGATCCACATCCTAAAAGGATGCATGTCAGCCTATTCCACAATTAGCTCTAGGTCCCACCGGGGTTATGATGGCTTAAATGGAAACAAATGATTTGGTGAGCAATTTGAGTTTGCCATCATTATTTCGTAAGATCATAAGCTTTGAAATAAACACCTGACATGATCCAATCAAATCACCTATTTTCTTGGCTCTACAACAACATCAAGGAAGTATGATTTAAGTGCTACGGACAAGTTTGCTAAATTTAGAACTACACTGCACTTGATAGACTTCATTTCAGTTGAATTGGCAGAGAATTACTAGACATCAATTTGAGGCCAAGACACTTGTTTGAGTGAATTTAAAGGGCATGTTGGCGGTACGAAATACATTGAAATAACATAATGGCGCATTTATTGGCTCCATCATCGAGATAACAGAGCAGGATTCAAGTTTTTTCTATATATAGACTACACAGTGTAGTCTCGAATGCACTTGGTCCAGCATAGCTTTCGTCTCCCTGTTTAGCTTCTGAGACTGTTGATCCCATGGACTCTCCCATTCGCCCACTATCATGCCTTCATTGAGGAGGTTAAGGAGACACAGTTAAAAGCAGTCATGAATTAATATTCATGGGTTGGTTATTCGAGCTGTTAAGAGGGTTTTAGGCAAAGAATTGATCCATACTGCCCATAGATATAGGGTTAATAGAGATATCCCCACTGTGGTTGTGGCCATGGTTCTGCATATGGAAAAATCAAAAGGAACACTAAAAGGCTGTGGAGAAAGGTGTTCAAGGATGAATTTCTCAGGGAATTGGACTTGGTCATGAACAATATTAATAAAAAACTGAAGATTCCATACCCCAAGGATTACTATGTAATCATGCAAGATGGGAAGGCGGTGCCAAGACTGTCGATGTTGACAATAGAGGATGCAGAGTATTTCGAAGTGAGGAAATCTATCATCAAACGCAATGTGGGATTTCTGATGAAGCTCCTAGACTAAAACAGAATGAAGGTGGTGACTGGATCCACAAATACATGTGAGATGATGGAATCGATTCCAATGATGAAGAGGACAGGGCAGAGCTTAGAGCTGATGGGCTTCGGAACATTGGAGAAGCGGGTCTGCCTGGATCAAGCAATCAGGAGGCAGGGAGCAAAACTATGGCTCTTCCAGTCCACAAAGGGAAAGTAGTGGCCATGGGGTAACTGTTTATATTTTCTTATATGCATTAACAAGAAATAGATATGTCCTATAGGACTAAATAATAGGTAGCAGACACAGTTAGGTCTGTATTTTGGCAGAAAAATGCAGCTTTTGTCTCCCAAGACATTTTGTATTAGGGGTCTAGCTCTTGGGCATAATTGAAAGAATCTCAGTTGGTTTTTTGGGATCTCTTATAGTATGATATAAATGCAGTATAGACGTGGTGGTCAGGGTTTAGGATAACAGGGTAGTTTTGACAGGTTTGCCCTTCCTGTTATTGCTTGACAGAAGGCCTCGAGCAATGCTCGGCCTTTCTGTTGAAGATATGTAATTTTGCTTTATTAATTAATATAAATTCTTGCGGCTTTGGCCCTTTATCAATCAAAAAAAAACAAAAACCTCAATTCAAGTCTGATGCTATGTATTAAGCTTCTACAATGTCTATGATGAATGCTTTATCAAGTTATCATATAGGTAGCAAACACAGTTAGGTCTGTATTTTGGTAGATAAATGCAGCTTTTGTCTCCCAAGACATTTTGTATTAGGGGTCTAGCTCTTGGGCATAACTGGAAGAATCTCAGTTGGTTTTTTGGGATCTCTTATAGTATAATATAAATGCAGTATAGACATGGTGGTCAGGGTTTTGGATAACAGGGCAGTTTTGACAGGTTTGCCCTTCCTGTTATGCTTGACAGAAGGCCTCGAGCAATGCTCGGCCTTTCTGTTAAAGATATGTAATTTTGCTTTATTAATTAATATATATTATAAATCCTTGCGGCTTTGGCCCTTTATCAATCAAAAAAAAAAGTCAATTCAAGTCTAATGCTATGTATTAAGCTTCTACTCAAATCAAGTCTAATGCTATGGATTAATCTTCTACAATGTCTATGATGAATGCTTTATCGAGGTTATCATATGCATATTTGAAATTTCTCTATATTTTTAAAATTCCCCTATTTTTTTAATAGTTGTTCCCTGTCGTCCTTGTCCCAGAAACTCGGTGGAGCATAACATAAAGCCCTTTCTTGCTTAAATACTTGGGAAGTAAAGAACAATAAGCAGCTAAAAATTGAATATTTTGAATACCACTAATGTCAAATTTATTAAATTCATAATCTTGCATTGTAGCCTAGATCCTCATAACATTGAGGAAAAGACGCAATTTCTGATAAAAAGAATTAATCATGTACCGAAAGAGAACTTCCTCAATTTTCTATATGTGAAGATTCATAGGACGTGTTCATAAAATCAACACTTAGCACTAAACACAGCAGAGATTGAAGCGTAAAGATGCACATGGTAGCACATATGATAAATAATTTAGTTCCAAGTTTCAACTACCAAATACAATAGCAGGCAAGTTTGAATAGTTATATGCTTTTTTTACATCATCAAAAATATTCATCTAATGTATTCTCAATATTCATAAAACCAACCTTCAAGGGCATTCCCTAAACTGAAAAGCAATGAATTTTCTGAAAAATATCAGAAAAACAAAAATTCACTAGCAAAAACTTTTCAAAATCTCATAGCAGGAAATGAGTTGGAAACCACTTGCTTCAAGCTCATTTGTGCTTAGACATAAAAGTAAAAACTCACACCTTGTATTGCTCTACGCGGCGTCTCAATTTCTGCTTGTTTACTTCTTTATCCTTTATTTCAGCAGCATCATCTTGTCCCAACTCAAAGTCATCGATTATCTCTGGGCTGTCCACTGGACCAGCAATAATTTCATCTTCCACAGTGCTGGGAATCAATTTTACAACAATTACATCACATTCATGTTTCAGACTACATGTGAACTAGAAAAGCAGATGCATTTAAACCAAATGATTATGTCCATGTAAAACAATTTCACATAAGCTACAATATCACTCTTTGTGAATTTAACAAAAAAGAGTACAGTCTAGGATTTATTTGCATAGATATTGTAACATACTGGGAGATGCCAAACAAGGTTATCAAATGTAATATCTTTAAATAGAAGATAAAGAAGTTTTGCCACTGGCCATGCTTTGATTCCGTTCATTTTCTTTTATTGTGTAATGTCCCCTTTATTTGGACCATAGAACTTAATCAAATAGTTAAAATTTTACTCGTCAAAACATAAATAAATTTAATGACAACTTATTTCAATAAGGTCATTAAAATGACTTATTTCAACTAGAAAATTTAATAGTCACTTTAATTATTTCCTAGGCTAAAGTTGAAATTAAAAGGAGGGAAATATGAAAATTAAAACAAGAGAGAAATATAAAAATTAGAAGAAGAGATGGAAATTTGAAAGAAATTAAAAGCAGAATGTGAAGAGTTTCTCCATTTGGTTATAAAAGAACAATGAGAGGCTCATTTAAGACATGCTTGGTTTTGCCGTAGGATGGAAACCCTTGGGTTCAATGGGTTGGACAAAAACCCAAATCCATCTATAGTGTGGATTCATTTCAGGATTCACCATTGCACGTTATTGTTCAGTTGGTTAGAGATTTTATTCAGAAATCTCACAAAAGCATTTTATACATAACATTTCAGGTATTTCTTAGTGCATTTACAGATAAATTTATCAAGATATCATTATAAAACAATATTGCCTCACCAATGGATCTACTTTCATGTAATAGAGTTATCTATATTCTACAATGGAAAACCTTCCAAATAGTTGAAGTTGGTACAATAGAAACTTGATTTACATCATTTATCACAACAGTTTCCATCTCAAACTCTATGCCATTATGGTACAAATTTATTATTTCATTCCACTTTCAGATCCCATCAAGTATACATAATCTATTCCAATTATTTATCCAGATTAATTTCTAAATTTATTGTGGGTGTTTTATTTCCTTCATAAATATGCATGGATTATAATGAAACATCAAAAAAATATTAAATTAATTATAAATATAAAATAGAATTCAGTTGATGAACAACGACAAGGACAATCAAAAAATATTATTTTCCTCAAACAAAAAAAGCAAGTCAAGAATAAACTAAGCCTGCCTTTTGACGTGGTACATGCTTTCAAAGATTCTAGGAAGACTTTCAACTGTGGAGTTAAGCTTACGTCGCATTTTTAGCACTTTTTTGAAATTTGACTTCCAAATTATAAGACTTCATATACTTATCATCCGTTGAAGGTAAACTCAATGTATTTGTTGGAGCTAATAGAAAATAAAAAAGAAAATTGGTAGAATTCATGAGAACTAATCAGATTGTGAACTAACAAGAGTATCTGGCGGCTGCACAACATATGGTGAGAAATTAATTCCAGAGGTTGCTGGAACATTCACAGAGAAACTGCAACAACACCACAGCCCCCAAATGCACATTCCTGGAAGCATTATTAGGTATCCATGTTTGCCCTCATAAGCACTCTCCAGCATTCGACCCAATGACCCCTTTTTCTGCCTCACTGTAAATGTGGTACTGATTAAATATTGCTTGGTTGAAAGGAAAGAACAATCTTTTAACAAACAGAAGCCGATTCAGACCTGTATCTGAGCCCCAGTGTTCTTCTGTTGTAATGTCCAAATCTTGCTTGTGACACAACCAAGAATACAAAATGTGGAGATATCACCCTCATTCTCATTCAATTTCTAATTTACAAACTATTGCTCAGTCCACCAACGTCAGTTACATGCATGCAGCAGCCATTTCAATTTCAGGCATGAATAAGGGAGGAGAATGCTCACGAAGATTGAGGGACAGTGAATCATTGTTTGAGGTCATTTGAATGAGGAATCTGTAATGTCTGCAGCATGGTCAATGTCGGACATTGTACGTGAAGTTGTGGTAGTGCCAGGCAGTTGAGCTGACGTGGAGATTCTTCAAACAGTTATGTGAGCATAAACTTCATCTTGCAGAGCTTTTTGTTACCAAGGCTCATGCTTTCATTGTAGAACACCTCTCGGCATAACTATTTGGAGCAAGTAATATTGTGGAGTTTTCTTGTGGCGTAAGCACTTGAGTGACTTAGCAACCTCATTTTTTGGAGGGTGTGAGCATCGTTTGCAAGGGTTCAAATATAATTAGAAGTTAATATGGAAAGAATATGATTGTCATTTTAAATCCTATTTGCTAGTGAATAGTTGAATCGACTTAGTTATGAGAAAGGCCGATACTGTTCATAACTTCATACTTTATTTGGACACCATGTATTTGAAAGGCGAAGTCGTGGTTGACAGAAATATTGCCACGCGCCATAGCTAGTCAGGCATGGCAAATATTGGAGAGAAATATTTAAGTCTATTTGCAACCCCCATAATAGCTGCTGTGAAAAAGACAGTCGTGGATTTTTTATGAAGAAAACATGAGTCTTTCCTGTCCTGGCATGAGTTCATGCAGAGCAAGGCGATTATTTACTGCAAATATCATTCATTGAATGCTTCAGGAAAGGGTGACTCTTCTTCTAATCCAGCATAAGAGCATTTCCTATTGGAACGTGAAGAATCTGAGTCTATTTTGGAGCTTGTATGGTGTTATTCTGGCCGCCATCACCGTCTTACCCAGTCATGAGCCTTATTTCTGTTATGCGGGTTCATTGTTTACCTAACAATGAGACGTCTGCTGTCACTAAGGAGCTGAATAGATATTTCTGTGTGTTCAATGTATAACTCTACTTGCTAAGCGCTAATATCATTTGGAAACACCAGCCGTAGGGGGATATTATAGTCTATGCTGCTGCTGTTTGCTTACATTGCTGGACTTATTGGTGTGTGGAAGTTCCCTATCTGCTTGGACGTGGATATACTGCTGTGCAAAGACAATTGTATTTCCATTTTGAGTTGTATTGAGGCAGGCCATTCAGACGCAGAAGAAGTTTGGAAGTGCAACTACAGTTCTGTTTACAGGATATTACGGAAAGCCAGTAGCATGTTCTATATCAGTACACATCAGTCCTGGCAAACTCTCAAATATTAATTCTGGCATTCATACTCAATGCACTTGCTGCTTGTCCCAGTTTTCTATCGAAATTTTTAGGGTTTAACAAAGGCAAGGAATGCATTGTTAAGAATCTGAACTTCATTCCAACAATCTACAGATGAGTATGACAGTCTAAAAGTAGTCAAGAATTTATCAGTTGGAACGCATTTTGTACCTCTCAGCAGGTCTGAGTCACTTTGAGTCAATCGGCCCAGCTCCAATAAATCAATTAAATCTTCAAACTGTGTGTTCAGAACACTGGCATAAGGTTTATGTCTGCTGTTATTGTGTAATCAGAGCTTTGTAAGACTGCTGGTTATGATTCAAGCAAACAAAGGTCAAAACATTGATCTATTCCCTGCTGTTCAATGTGGAGTTATTTGCTGCTGTTCAGTGTGAAGTTATTTATTTACAGATGTTAGACTGTATCTGCATTTGAAATGGGATATTTCTTGAAATATTATTCCTGCAACCAAACCTATAAACAAATCTAAAACTTGCAAACAATCATCTTCAAACTAAAACTTCTCAAACTAAAGATTAATGTTTTTGCAAATGTGGAACTGTGCATTCCACTTGTAAGCCAACTGTTTGACAAACAATCTCAAAGGAAAGATTGTTAAAAAATTTGGGTGAAATTTAATAAGGGTCTTTACATGCTGCCAATAGGAACCGGGCATGACCCTTGTCACAGATAATGGCAAAACATCTCTTAACTGTTATAATTTATTTGACTGCCTATCAGCCCTGCTTCTTGAGGTACCAGATTACTGCAGAAAGAGAGAATCTTCAATTATGCATAATAAAAAATCTTCATTGAATATATTGGAGTGTGAAAAATTGCTTAGAAACAAGAATAAGAATGTTAACCATGACTGAAATAGAAAACTTTCGTGAAGCTAGACCTCTGGGGCACTAGAACCTCTACATTTTCAGAAATCGCGACAACTATTTCATATTTGGCTTCCTTTTCCGCATTCAAGACTGGGGGAGAATTTTCATATTTTTCTTGAAACTTTTTGTCTGTGCCTGCTTCTCATGGGTAATTTCTACAGGTTTGGCGGTTTTTCAATTCATGTTCAGGGTTGGATTTCTGTTAATTTAATTGAAGACTATTTGCAGGTATACAATTTCTTCTCTTGTTTCTCAAGAACCATCTACCTTAAAAGCCTTGTTAGAAGCAAATGATTTTGGATTTCTCAGTTCTTTTTATTTTCTGTTGAGCTGTGAACAGAGTTTTGCTTTCTACTTTGATCTTGTCACTGTTTTATGAGGCTTCTCTAAGATGTAAATGCTTTATGGGTTTTTCTCGTGAAAATCCAAAAAAGTGTTCCATTGCAAATCTTTCCAAGACTGAAAGCATAAGGCCCCTTGTGATATTTAGCAAATCACATTTCCCACCGAGCTTATCCACGGTCAAGACCTGACACGAAAGGAACCTTGGAGCGACCTATATGACCTTCTCGCAATCTTAGCATATACGGAACTTCGATCAAGAGAGGATAAGATACCTCGGTATTTTGTTCTACTGTTTGGTGGGTCATAAAATGCACATCAACACTTCCCCAAAGCATATGTTGTTCAAAGCATATAACAAGCATAAAACTGAGGAACTTTCATACAAATCTGTACAACTTGTGCCCTCTCCCGTCTTCATCCCAGAATATCACCCCACCCCTACTTTGCAACATGCTTCACCTCTTGTTCCCTCTTCATCGGAGACTAAAGGCAAGCGTGTTCCTCAGGCTAAACCTATTTGTCCACCGAAGACCTCGCAGTCTCTAGCAGTGCCTCCTATTCTTGTGGGTGTGCCTAGCACAGACAAAGGAAAGGCACATATGCTGCAAAAGTCCAAGGCTCGCCCTCAGTTCGAGCTTCCATCCTCGCGGACATCCCTCACCCTATCAATTATGGTAAGGATAAGAGGTCACCACATGCTCACCCATCTCTCTTGGCACCTGTCTCCTAGCCTATGAGGGTACCCTATATTCCTCTTACTACTAGAGAAAAACGAGGAAGGGCACCCACAGCTAAGTCTGTAACTGTTGCATCGATAGCGCCTCCAACTTCATCAGGGGGCCTCGCTCTTTGCTGGTCATGGCATCGACTGCCTCCCGATGGAGTAGGATGCTACCAAGCCTTCGCAGGCTTCTCACCCTGGTCCACACCTACACTTGAACCAACTAGCACACAAGCGTAAGCATCATTGGCAAGCGAGGGCCTTGGAGCATGACACGCCACAAAGATGGAGTGTGAGTCACCGGTCCCTGTGTCTGTGTCGCTTGCATCTGCACCTATCCCTTCTCCTATTGCATCAATATCTCATCCTACTTCATCTATTGTTTTGCTTCCTGCAACTTCAGGGATTACTAATGGGACTTGCCCTAAATGGATCAAGCTCTTCATCTCTCCATCCCACCAGCCACTACTCATCACCTTGATGTCGATATCCCTCTATTTCCTCAACCAATTATCATGTTGCATATATAGGTGGTACCCAATGCAGTTATCTCGGACTAGCCTGTGCTATCTGTCGATCCTCGTCCTATCTATCCGAAGGTTCTTAGACCCGCTACAGTGGATAGGAAGGTATCTCCTTCATCCTATATCTGCATATGTGCTTGCTGTGAAGAAGGCCTTGTCTTCTCTTGAATTTGTCGCCGCCCCTTTTACAGAGGTTAGCAATGTGGCTCCTTCTATCTTACTTCAAGTTGAGTCATCTATGTCCTATGAGGCGTGTATGTTCGATTCGCTTGAGGATATTCTAACATTGAACACGATCTTTACATGATCCCCTCACCCTCACCTCAGTGGAGCTTCTGGATGAGAACGTTGAGACAGACTCATCCTTGGCTTTGGTTGTTGGTGAGGCGCTTGGGGCTGCCTTAGCAGCTATTCCTCTTCAGTCTTGGCCTCCCTCCCCATATGACCAAGATTGGGATGACGAGGACCTATTGGTGGAGGATCTCTAAAGCAGTTCCCTCCTTTATCTGTAGATTAGACCATGGTTGTCTGTGTTCCCAAGTGCTTGTCTTTTAATGTTGTTCCCCTCTGAAGGACCCAAGTTACTCTGTTGGTACTTGAAACAAAGGGTTATTTGTCATACACTTCCTCTATGTTATCTTTTCCTTCTACTTGTCGTATCTTGGTTTTCGACATTGGGGTACGATAAAAAAGCATTGAGGGCATTTAGGCCTTCTTCCATGTTGACCCTATTTTTATTTTATCTTTGTCTTCATGTCTCTTCTCTAGATCTGAAAACTTCGACACTCTAATGAAACACCCATATGCAGCTATATACAAAAAAAAATTCACTGCTTGGGTTTTGACACTGAATAATCGGATCTGCCTATCTCTGCTTGTTTTGTAGATGTTATGGATATCATATGTCAGCTGTTGTGGGGTGACATTCCATGGAAACATATCACTATGTTCACATGCCGCAATATCTTTTGTCTCCTTAGAATGAATCATGTTCCCCTCTGTGCAACACGTTCCATTCTAAGGAGGGGCTATTATATCTACATCACTTGCATTTCCAAAAAAAATTTAAAAATTAATCTATTGTATCTACCTTCGTGGGGGCCAATCCACTATCTATAGTATCTACCTTCGTGGGGGCCAATCCACTATCTATAGTATCTACCTTCGTTGGGGCCAAACCAATATCAAAATCTTTTGTCCTATCATATGACTATCTAGCGTAACGCGACTTGCTACTCGTACTGGCATGATTTGAAGTCGCACTATCATACAACTATCTAGCATAAAATGTGATGTCCCCGAATTAGCAGGTTCTGGGAACCTGAATATGGTTAGCTCACCAGCGCGACCCTCGTGAGTTGACAGTTTGTTTTGAGGGTCTCAGCGTTCAAATTCTATTTCTGGACTTTCTATTTTTAGACTTACTATTTATAGTAAGTCAGTTGGAGGCCAATTACTATTTCTGGCAGTTCAGTTGAAGACCAGGTTGATCAGTTATTCTTACAGTGGATGCAGGATTCGTCATCAGAGGCATAATTAATATTAATTAATAACATGTTATTAATTAATAAATTGATTATAGTATTATAATAATAATAACTTATTATTATAATACTTTTAGAAGTTGACGTTTTGAAGACTGGTTAACTGGAATTGGTTTTAGAAACTTCTGCATCCAAGGTGTTATATATTCAGGCTTGTTGTGAAGATCAATCATCCATTATATTTTATTAAAAAACCCTTGGTCTTTGAGAATTGTTCTCTTTTCTGAGCCCTTGCTGATTTAAGAGGGTCAAATTAATTCCGGAAGACTGATTCTTCCTTGAATTAATAAATCAATTGGTTGCTGGTTTATAATCAATTAAATTTACTCCTGACTGTTCGACTTAGCTGGAGGTGAATTTCAAAGTTAATGAAAGCACACTGAGGGTGCAATTTTTTGCTGGAATTGTGCAAATTGGTCTTTAAATCCAATTTTGCCCTGAGGAGTTTATAATAGTCGCTGTTGGGGTCACCTTGTTAGCAGGAGGTGTTGCTATCTGCAGTCCGCCCTTGTTGTAGTCTGGCCGTGAGCTGTTGTGCAGGCCGCGCGTGAAGAAGACAGCGGCACCTGTGGGCATGAAGTAGCACGTTGGGGGTGCTAGTCAAAGCGTGGCATTGGATAGAAGCCACACAGGTTCTGCTGTGGCCGTGGGGACATAAGGGACAGCCACGTATGGGCTGTTGATAGCCGTGGAGGAATAAGGGAGCCGTGGGGAGTAGTGCAGACCCGCAGGTGATTGAAACTAGGCCGCGTGAAGATTGCAGGCCACCAGTATATAGTAGAAGACGCGTTAGCTGTTGGCAGCAATTACCCAAGTCAGTACACAGCCACCACATCTGCGTGGAAACAAAGAGAGCTGACATTCGAAGTCCACCCACGAACAACCAATACCAGGTTCTTTACTTGCTGTTTAATTTTGGCATTATATAAATAAGGATGAGCTTGCACATTTGTCCAGACTGCTGCATTATTGACTTAAAAAACAAATTGATTGTATGAATGGACAATTTCCCTTGAATTGATAAATAAAGAAGGAAGTTCTACTTGTTAAATTGTTATTCGAAGTTAAAATTCAATAAGAGCCAACTCAGGCTCCTTACAGTGGTATCAGAGCGGTTTCCTGCTAGCCTGCAGGGAAATCGGGTCCAGTTACTTTTTTATTATTTGGAGGTAATAGTATGGCAGACGACAGGAGATTCATTCCTGGCAGACATTATTACAGAAGAGGCGCTTCGCCTCCACCAAATGTGGACGATGCAGAGATCCAGTTTGGTACGGTACTAGGTGGTGAAAATAATGCAGGTGGATCAGCAGGTCGGGCCGGGCCCACCAAGGAAAATATAGACAAAGAGGCTAAGGGAACCTTCAGGAACTTAGCCGCAGGCCAGCATCATGTAGCTGATGTATTACATGAGCTTTCTGACACTTTGAGACATTTCACTCTTTCTAGAGGTCAGAGCAGGGAGAGATCACGTGATGCTTCTGTCGCATCACATCGGTCACGGGTTGATGACCGGCATAGGGAGTATAAGCCTCGGACTCCGAGACAGGAGAGAGCTGACAGGACAGGTGATAGGAGAGATCCATTCAGGCCCCAAGGGCCCAGATTTATGAGGCCAGAGACTGACACCGCCAGTGTTGATGATGAGAATGGCCCCTTTGTTGACGACATAGTCTCACACTATGCCGAATGGGACGCCCTTCCCCCAGCGTTGAAACAAAACTTGAATTTTGACCGTTACCTGACTCAAAAACGAGAACATACTAGGGGAAGACCTGCACAGGATAGACAGAGAATGGGGAATAACGATTTGAGACAGGTAGCTAGCAAGATGACGCTAGCACACTATGATGGCAGCAGTAGGGTCACTGCTAAGGCTTGGATCCACAAGCTCAATACTTACCTAGCATTGCGTCCGATGACAGAAATGGATGCTATTAGATTTGCAGTTCTACACTTGGATGGATCTACTCAGGACCGGTGGTACCACGGACTTAGGTCATTACACCATGATTGGATCACCGTCTACCAGGAGTTTGTGGATAGATTAATTGAGCGCTTCGACAGGAAAGACCCCGAGGTCTATTTTAGGGAGTTGGCTCAGTTACGACAGACAGCCAACCTAGAGGCTTACATCAGTGA
>MU224180.1:315428-345855 GCA_018584345.1 Thuja plicata
TGAGTGGCTTTCACACCTTTTTAGGGTGAAAAGACACAACTCTTATTACAAATTATTTTGAAAAAACAATAAACTAACTAAAAAATAACTACCTAACTTTCGGATTTGGCTTTGGTCAAAAATCCAACACCTCGTGAAAAGCTAATATTTCTACTGGAGATAGGAAATTTGATTTCCCGAATTGGGTCTTTTTTAGATTTTTAAAATTCGACCATCTTTATCCTCTGCCGACATCATCTTTGTAGCAGGTCTAAATTCCAGCATTTTCTGAAGGCTTCGATTAGTTAGTTCTATTTATTTGTGTCATAAAGCTTCCTTCCTTTGATCTTTTTTTTTATGGAGAAACATGCTTCTTGATAATGGATTGGGACTTCTAAATTATCAAAATTTAGGGTACCACCAGTATGCTCGCTAAAGTGGGCCAAAATGTAATGTCGTAAATTGTACCCGGTGCAATTCTTCATCACAATGCCTTCGCTTTAGCCGAAAATCAAATTTCCACCTAAGCCTCCATCTCATCATGCTTGCCTTGTCATCTCCTTTTATTCGAATCCTCAACCATGTGGCTTGTTTGGTTCGGGACATTTGCGCTCCGCAAAGATGTCTTTGTGGCATGCACTCGTCCCATGAATCTGCAAACCAAAGGTGGTCGTTGGGATGTTACACCTGTTGTTTTAGGTAGTGTAACGCCTCCCTTAAAAAGCCACCAACATCGGGATTCTTCCTAGCTGGTTTAAACCTCATTTTCCCTCTCTTGGACACTCTTGGCTATTCAAACCACTCTCTTGAGCTATCTTTGCAACTTCTTCACCATTGGGACAATTTTCACAGCTTGTTGATCTCATTGAATCACTACTCCAGCACTCTCCATCACGCACACAAGCTCGTTCTCGCATTCAATCCACCTGATGGAGCCCTAATTTTTGAAGAAATTATAGCCTCCATTTGTAACATATGTGGAAGACTTGATGATATTATTTGCTGACAAATAGGCCTGAGGTGGATCTGCAAGCAAAACAAAATTACTAAAAAGCTTTGGCGTATGAAGATATGAGAGACGGTGAGGAGAAATTTGAATTGCAAACAAAGCAATTAACATGTTACACCCAATCAGCATGCACTCATATTTGAAAACGATGACTTTTCCAATATACTCAGCAATATTAAGGATGCCGAAAAAAACAGAATGGGGCTCTATATAAGCAATGATTTGGTATCTACAACAAATATATATATATATATATAGTGGAAATGTTTAGCAGAAAACACTAAATATGTTTGATAAATATATTATTAAAGCCATGTCAGCATATATACGAACAAGTTATTGGAGAAGGCGTGACTCGAAAATAAAAACAATTGCATGGAAAGACAATTTGCTTCTCATCAGTCGAATGAGTAAACATCCATACCAAGCACTAGCAGAAATATATTACATCGCAGTAATAACCTAGAAGTTCTTTCGATGCCCATCCCTAAAGTTCATGGATAACGTGAAGGGGATTTACTACCAAATTCTGATCTGGCTCAATTCGAGAGCATAGTAAGGAACATGGCTCACTATATACGGCAATCAACACAAAGTATTATGTGTCTCCATGTGCATCAATGGTATGTGCAGAGTCTAGAACAAACAAGAGTCAACGAAATGAGCCAGCGTGAAATTAATATACGCCAACAATAGGGACGTGTATTAAAATCTGAGTGGGTATTTCGATCTTGTCTTATAGCCAAAGCAAACAATAGTTCCAGTCGTGCGTTGAATAATTGGTTGGCTGCAGTTTTGTCTTGGCACAAAACGATACCAAATTTGAGGGCCTCATCACATGTTAAAAGCAATTGCCACAAATCGATATCAATAAAACTCATTTGCAAAAAGGATTATTAATGTCTAAGTATATTCTATAGACAGGCATTGATAATTAAATTTGCTAACAATAAATCAGTTAACAAAGATAATTAATTTCTTTTTGAAAGGACACAATGATTTGGAAGATACTTTCCAGTCATTTACTAGCATGTAAATAATAGATGCAAAAAGAAATAATAGAGACATCACGAATCGGAAAAAGCATTATTATAAGAAGAAGATTTGTATGGAGGGATAAGGAGTAAAAATATGACTTTGTAATATAAATTCAATTATTTTATTATTATTTAGTTATTTTATTTTAATAATAAAATAAAATGTCCTTTGTTTATTATTGAAGGTATGGAGAATTAAACTGCAGATGAACCGTCCTTTATAATTATTTTTTGAATATTGTATACAATTTAAATATCAGATAAGTGGACACGGTCAATTAGCATCTTAAACTCGATCATCACAGATGTTGTGAAATATTTAATTGTTTCCGAATTTGTGTCCAATTTGTCTCCGAGGAGTTAAAGTTCAATCTCGACTAATTTAAGATTGCATAAATATTTGATCTGTCGCATCTTGACTATTAAATTGATTGGCAGTATAAGTGTGTAGAACATTATAAAGTTGTATGTAATCTTCACTAAAGTTGACTCTATTGCCCGAATGAGCAGAGGCACTGGTCTTTTTATTTTTGAAGTATTGGGTTTATATGTGAAGTCAGAAAATCTATCAAATCCTTCCTACAAACCTCAAATCCATTATTAAGAATCATTACACAAAAACATTTAATTCAAACATTCAACATTCAATTTCATATTGATCGAGTTCGAGGAATTTGCCAGCCGAAAAACTCACAAGCTTAAATTCGCTATAGAAAAACCTTGAAGAAAGCGACCAAGTTCGAGGTGAAGGTTTGCCCGCCTAGGTGTAGCGAAGCCTAAAGTGCAGGGGAATTTGAATTATTCCCGTTTGTTGGCCAGAACTGATTTGGAATCCTATTGGAGAATTGGCAAGCTCTTGGATTTCCAATCTATGGTTTTGGGAACCAACACCACCAAGCTCCACCTTCTTGGCTTCAAAGAGGACTTATCTCGCATCCATTTGCTTTCATTTGATTAGCATATCATTGAATTTTGAGCATTGTCTCTCTTTGTTGATTATCGTTATCGTCTATCAGTTTATCATATATCATATCTTGGCTGTCCAAGGAGGTGGAAGTACCAAAACAAGGGTGTCTAACTTTGGCTGGCCTCTAAATCAAACAGCTCAACACTTTTCTTGTCGTCATGCGTGCAGGATCAAAGGAGGAAATGGGGTGAATTCTTGGGATTCTTCTACCTCCAAGTTGTAAGATCTTCCTTCTCCCTTTCCTTAGTTTAGAATAGTTATTTTTGCTTTATAGATTACTTTCTATTATTTAATTTCATTGCCCTATTAAATCTATTAGCCTGGTTGTTCATTTTGTACTTGTTGGTCTTGGTTTTTGCACCATGTTTGTACAGGACGCACACACACCGCACTGGCATCCTTTATCCAAGTTGTAGTCTTGGACTCGCACAGGCGTCTAGGATAGTGAATTCGAGAAATCCACCAAACGGTTTTGATCAATAGCTCTTTTGTTTCCAGTAGACTAAATACTTTTAACTTTTAATAGCATAAAGTTATTTTCATTTTAGATGTTTTGCATTCACATTAAAGCTTAAATAGTAACTAAATTAATTGATCTCCCTAGCTCACCAGAGCACTAGTTAAGTGAGGTGGCACAAGGGTCTATTTGTCCCTTGAGATTTTATCAATCTTGAGGGTGGAGAATTCCCTTCTCCGCACATCGATATTCATAAGAGAGCAAACTAGACTTGCCAAGAGAGGGATCATTCTTGATAAATTCAGTAAAACAAAGTCTTCAATGCTCACAAGTATATGATCAAATTTAGATAAATACTAGGACACTTTAGCTTATTTATACCTTTGAATAGTTGTTTAATTAAAGTTAAATTAGGCGGTTGGTTAAAAAGCAAATTCACATTGTCATCTTTCATTTCTTATTACAATTTCCACCCTGTATAAAGTGGAAAATGTAATGTTATGTTACAGCACAACCATCAAAGTTAAACAAAAAGCTTCAGATAGATTTTAATAAAGCTATGGTAGGAACCAATAAGACTTAATTGTTGGAATGGTTGGGATTTAGTACTTTCCTTTTTCCATAAGAATAGGTGTAAATGGGCTGCATTCCAATTTTAAACACTTGCGCAGGCTAATCCACTAGCACTACACACATGCACCTTGCTTATATATGATTTTTGTTTTCCACATCAAGATTTTGGGATGGTGACAAGGTCATAAAGGTTCGCAAGTCAAATCTATACTTCATTAATTGGTATTTTTTACTTTTAATTGAGCTTATTGTGGAAATATGCAATCAATTGGCCATGTATCTAAAATTATTACCCAGTGGAAAAAATAAAATGGAAAAGGTTTTAACTGAATTCGACTTGCTTTTGATTTTCCTTCTCTCTTGGGTGAACATTAGATTATTAGGGATATCCAACACCGTCTTTGGAAAATGATTCAGCTATTTGCTACCACATTCTTATAACTAGGTAGGCGTAAGGCAACTTTTGAAGAGGAGACTTCCCCACTCGGCTTGATAAAAATAGTCAAGCTTGGATTATTCTCAATCTCTAGCTTGCCAAGAAAGCTACAAATATTGATAAAGTCCTGGCAACAAGGCACGTTTATTATTCTTTTTTGTTTCCCTCTCTAATAGCCTGTTAAATCCTACAGAGGGTGCTCATGAGATTTCTTTGGGACAAACAAGTGGAGTGAAATAGATTCCTTTATGGCATGTGAACATACATTTCTCCCCCACTCAGCTCGATAAAAAATAGTCAAGCTTGGATTATTTTCAATCTCCAACTTGTCAAGATAGTTACAAATCTTCATAAAATCGTGGCAACAAGGCACATCTATTTCCTCTTTTCTTTTTCACTCTTTGTCGGCCTGTTAAATTCTGGAGGGGGCGCTCAAGCTTTATTTGGGACAAACAAGGAGTAGTGAAACATATTCGTTAAGGCATGCGATCATACATTGTTGGCACTCCCCAATATAAGAGCTAAAGCATCCCCTCTTCTAAGAAGTTTTAGTGAAAATAGTTGAGAATGATTCCACGTGTTATTTTATTTTCATCAAATCCAAAACTATTTAGTAAATATAGGGTTTCAAACTTCCCTTTTAGCTTATTAGATACATCATTGGTTGTGCTATGGTGTCCAAACTTACAAGTTCAACTCCATTTATAAGAGCATGAGCTGTTTGAAATATAATGTCCAACTTTCTACAATAGCACTCTAAGGGGCCATGGAATGCTTAGGAAATAGCTTCTTAGACCAATTTAAATGTTTCACTTTCAAAATCTCAATTTGCTCTCTTTGTTCTGTTTGTTGATAGAAAATTGGCCAAAGGTTGTTTTTGGCGGAGGTTATAAAAAAGTAGAACAACATGCTTCTTGAGATTTCAGTAGAATAATTTCTAAAAGTCATCTTTTAGTAGTGCAACTCCAAGGGTCAATACCTTTCTCAAGAGATTTAGATAAGGAAATGAGAAGGCCTTCTACAATTATGTGAAAAAGGATCCAAAATAATCAATGAAACACACCACATTTATTGCCCCATGATTGAAAGGAGATCGAGGATGAGAGATCATGAAGTGTGCTAGCAAAGGAGATCCCAATCCATTTGGAGATCATAATATCCTGTCATACACAAAGTTTTGGGGTAGTTAATACCCCACCATGAGTGGGTTGTCTAAGACAAAGTTTCAAAAATTCAATGTTGTATATTACAGTTTAAGCATACTTTTTGGCAGAAACAAAATTGTTGATCATGTCTCTTGATAATGTCCTGTCAATTCAATGCTATATATTATTGATTATGCATTTCATTTGGTAGAACTAAAATTGATGATCCTGTCTTTTGAAGATATCCTGCCATTTTTCCACTCATAACTTCAAGTTGAATTCAATTATTTAGTTAATGAGGGCGCGAGCGTTGTGGACTATGCCCAACATGCTTTTCAAGATTACAGTAGAATAATCCCATTGTCCATTGTGGGGGCGCGAACGTCATGGACTATGCCCAACATGCTTCTCAAGATTTTGGTAGAATAATCCCATTGTCCATTGTGGGGGCGCGAGCGTCATGGACTATGCCCTCTCCAGCCCCTTCGTCAGCCCTTTTACCATCACCCCCTTCCCCTGGCCGACCATGCTCTTCTCAGCTTTACCATCCGTGCGTCCCCTTCCCCTCCTCCCTCCACCCCTCTCCCCCTTGTGGCCAGCCCCCCTCCCCACACCTCCTTTTGCTTTGACAGCGGAGATCAGGACCTCTTCACCCATCACCTCAGAGAGCTACTCCCCCTAGATTCCTTCCCCACCCTCCAGTGCGCCTCCACCATGTTTGACCCCCTTTCCGCCTCTATTTGGGAGGTATCTCCTTTCCTCATTGTACCACTTCTTTGATCCCTCTCCCCAAACGTAAGAACACATGCCCTATGAAAAGTGGTATGATGAGGACTGCAAGTCCTTCCACGGCACTTTGCACACAGCTTCCACCTGCCACCCAGCATGCTTCACCCAAGTGAAGTACTCCTACTGCCAGTTCCTCCGC
Source organism: Thuja plicata (assembly GCA_018584345.1). Taxonomy (NCBI): domain Eukaryota; kingdom Viridiplantae; phylum Streptophyta; class Pinopsida; order Cupressales; family Cupressaceae; genus Thuja; species Thuja plicata. Next base: position 321,960 of record MU224180.1, read on the forward strand.
CACAAGAAACGCATCTTCATCCCGCAATGCAATAGAACCCTTCGGGCCTCGCTCATGCAGTCTCCCAAAGCTTTATGGCGCACCCTTTTCCCTAGCCCATCCCCTCGCTCCCCCACGTTGGATCATAGCTCACTGGTCTCCCGCACCTCCACTCTTTATGATATCCCCAGTCAGCCTTCCATCCTTGTCACCCCCCCCCCCATTGTCATCTCTTCACCTACACTAACATAAGGGAAGTTGTCAGGTCCACGAACAATAGCAGGGTGGCAGATGAGGAAGGGTTCCAAGCGAAATTCTTCAAACATGGCATCACAGTCTTGGGATCCTTCCTCACCGATCTTTTCAACATAGTGGTTTGCACAGGGTTCCCTCCCTCTTGGTCGCGGCATATCATCCATCCGATTCACAAGGCGGGCCATGTTTCCGATCCCAACAACTATAGGACTATCATGGTTGGGCGTACCTTCTCTAAATTGTACGCCACAGTTTTGCACACTATTCTTTCTTGGGAGTTGGATCAGCGTCATACTCGGGCTAGGGGGTAGGCTGGTTTAATCGAACTATCAAACCATGGACCACATTTTAACTCTCAAGACTATTATTGAGGAGGCTCAACATTGCTCCTCTAAGGTTTACTGCTGCTTTGTGGATTTTCGCAAAGCTTTCGATTATGTGCCCAGGATGGCCCTTTTTCAGAGACTTCACTACATTGGTATTTCAGAGACTCTCAACTGTCATCATGGGACTCTACAAGACGATTGTTGGTCGCATTAAGACCCCTCATGTGGTCTCAGACTTCATACGGAGCATTATCGAGGTGAAGCAAGGATGTCCTCTATCCCCTACCTTATTTGGGCTTTATATTGATGAGCTGGAGACGTTTCTTCAAGGGCACTCACTTCCGGGTGATGGTTGTTCCTTACACCAGGTTTTGATTTCTATCTTGCTCTTTGCAGACGATGTGGTCCTCCCGGCCTCCTCCCCAGAGGACTTACAGAAACTTATGGATGGCCTTGCTTCTTTCTGTGACTCACCGCTGCTAACAATTAACCTGAGTAAGACTAAGGTGATGGTCTTCAATAGTCTTAAGACCTCTCACCTCCACTTCTTTTTCTAGGGTATTGAGGTGGAGATCTCCTCTTCATACACATATCTGGGGGTCAAGTTCTCGGGCCCTCGCTTCAGCATGAGACCTGCCCTTCAGCCTCACATCAACAAAGGAAACTGTTCTTTGGCCCTTCTTGAGAGACAATGTTTCTGGCATCACTTCCAAGACACCACGCCCAAGATGACTCTTATGGACACTTTGATAAAACCAACAATGCTCTATGGCTCGGTCCTTTGGGAGCCCTCCTTGTTGGAGACTAGGCCTTGGTTGAGCGTGTCCAGACCCTCCTTTGCTGCATCATTGGATGCAAGCAAGCTACCCCTCATAGCATTGTCCTTGCAGAGCTTGGGGCCCACCCTTTCAAACTTGGTACCATCTTCGATTTGGTCTGGTTCTTGCATTGTCTCTGGTGCTTTGTGGACTCCTCAGAGGGACGTCATAGATATTCCTACCTTGCCTACCGCTCCTCGGAGGCTATTGTGGCTTCTGACTCCTCGGGTCGGGCTAGGTGTTGGTTTGCTCAGGCTCCAGCTCTGTTGGGCTCGATTAGGATTGTGATTGATCGCCTTCCTCCTTTCCAGTACTCGTTGGATGCCCCCTTTCATCTCCTCCCGTCTCGGCAAGAGCTGAATATGTACATCAGAATGGACATTTACAAGCAGTATATTCACACTACTTGGGTTAATCCTCATGGGGACTTCACCCGAAGATGGCTTTCTATGCGAAGCACTTTCTTGAGATTCGGGACGGGATCATTGTTCGTCCTTCTTACCTTTCTCACTGTTGGTCGCATGCACTCCGCATCTCCCTTGGCTCCTTCGGAGTGGGCTCACATCGGCTTCGAATTCATACCAACCACCAGTTGGTTAGGGAGGACAGGATTTGCCAGCTTTGCAGCATGGGCGAGGCTGAGACGAAGACACATTTCATTTTCCGCTGCCCTATCTACTACGAGATCAGAGGGAGATTCTTGTGCTTGTTTAGGGAGACTCGATCTATCTCCTCCTTCTTCAGATACATTGATCAGAGGTGTCTTGCATTTTATCTCCAAGAGGCCATGAGACTTTGGGACCACTCTCTACAGCTTCATCTCCCCACGAGACAGCACCCCAGTCAGCTCATCACCTCTTTCTTCATGGTGGCTTCCCCTGCGCGTGGTATCAAACGATAGTTGGGTCCCCCCTCTGGCCATACCAGATCCGTGAGGCCTCGCAAGAATTTCACTCAGCAACGGTCTTCTTCTTCCCCTTCCCCTTTGTCCAAGGATCTTCAGCGACAACTTGGGGTTCCTTCTCGCCCTAGGGCCTATCCTTCGGTTCTAGATTTCTTCTCAGCTGCCTAGTGTCGTTGTTGGGGTGTTTGTTGTTTCTTGCATCTGTTGTTTTGTTTTCCTTCCTCAGACACCGTTTGGTGTTCCTGCTGTGGGCAAGCCTCCTGCTTTGTTTGTCAGTCCCTTGGACCCTCTTTGTGGTTTTTCATTGGAGATTAATAAATTTATCTTATCTTATCTTAACTTATCAGTTCACTACCATGGAAAGGCCCTATCCTTGGGATCAGCTATTCCACTCCGCTCATGTATCTCTAAACAAAAAAGTGGCTCAAGTCTTGTCAAGGTCTTTAAACAGATTCTAAGATGACTTTGGTTGAACCCAATCCCAAGAAATGTGATAGGTATGGTGTTATAACTGATTTTCTTTGTGTCACCTCAATTTGTTAATTATGTTATGCCTCAACCAAACATAGCTCTACTCAGATTTTGACATAAGTACAATATGTTGTTTATCACTAATGACACTACATTTCTACCCTATCTGATTTTAATACTTTATTTAGCTCACTAAACTTCCTCAACCAAAACGGAGACAGCTTTTAGGCACTCTACCCATTGAGATGATCACGGATGGTGGCAAGTTTTTAAGGCACAATTTGGTCAACTTCTATTAGCTTCCTATAGAAGTCAAAGTGTAAGGCCACTTTGCAGGAAGACTCTCCCCTCTCACCTTAGATGAAGCGAGGTTTTCAAGCAGTAATTGACTTTTCTTGTTATAGAAAAATTCAAGTGTTTCCATAAAAAGCTTTAGTCATTTTGTCTTGGTTGGATGCATTGCTATGATATAATTCTTTTGCAACCAGCCAAAAAATAATATACAAAGAAAGACCTCATAATTCACTGCCAAAAATAAGTAGATTCTGATATCGTATTGATATGTTCATCTTCACTGTTAACAAGTTTCCTGTTAGAAATTTTTTTAAAATACCTCAAAGACAAAAGCTCATATGCAACATGAATTATAAACAAAAAGTAATCCCCAAAGTTGAAGGATGCCATCTACTAAGATGCTTCTTTGCTTCCATACAAAAATTTGAAAGAGTCTGTTATACACCATCCTTTTGTAATCTCTATTAGGGAAATATGTCAAGCAATAGCCTCTAGAAAATAAACATAAAAAGGCACAGGAATCAGCAGGTTATGTAACTACTACAAGTTACCAATGCAATTATTAAATGTAATGATCTTGTTAGCAGATTTGTCACATGAGTTATAAACAAAAAGCAATCCCCAAATTTGAAGGATGCCATCTACCATTAAACTAAGATCTTCCTTTGCTTCCAAACAAAAAGTTAAAACATTGTTATACACCACCCTTGGTAATCTCTATTAGGGAAATATGTCGTGCAATGGCCTCTAAAGAATAAACATAAAAAAGGTACAGAAGCCAGTAGGTTGTATAACTCCAACAGACAAACAATGGAATTGTAAAACATAATGACCTTGTTAACAGATTTGTCGCATGAATTATAACCAAAACACAATCCCCAAAGTTGAAGGATGCCATCTACCACTAAGCTAAGATGCTCCTTTGCTTCCGTATGAAAAGTTGAAACGCTGTTATACATAACCGTTTGTCATCTCTATAAGGGGAATATAAAAAGCAATAGCCTCTAGAAAATAAACATAAAAGAGCACAGAAATCAGTAGGTTATATAATGCCAACAAATTAACAATGGAATAATAAAACGTAAAGATCTTGTCAACAAATTTGTCACACAACCGAAATCAAAACTAAAAGATCAAAATGACTTAGAGCCACTACACGAGAGGAAGCCATTAACTGAAACCCCCTGAGGATGCTTTCACTTGGCAATGCGTCACAAATAGTCACCAGACTCCTCCATGCATACCCTTACTAGATACAAACCATGTACAACAAAGTAGGTAGATGACCCAAAATAAATTTGGAAGAAGAGGAACTTCACTTGCTAACCATTCTTGTTGGTCAAATAAAGGCTTAAATTATGAAGTGAAAATAAGAATCTACATCAATATTATTGTTCTCTCAGAGTATACCCAAAAGATAACACCATTAAACTATCTTGAATAACAAGCCTCTCTATGGCCCAGATTAATTTGAAATATGCATTTTACACACTATCCACTTCGTCCATCATCTTTGTCGCATAATTGTCCTTGCAAAACGACATTTCCTCTGCCTCTAAGAGGAAGTTAAGTTGTCATATTTTATTTTCTTAAAGAAAAGAAACTATTGAAATCAAAGAGAGCCAAAACCAAAGTTGAGCTTCATGGCAATTTTGGACTTCTGTCTAGGAAAGACCAATTCAGTGGGAAATGGCACAGATTATGATGTATGTCGGGGCAATTAAATTCAAAGAGACGGCCTTTTCTGCTGTATAAATAGTGCTTTATGATTAAGGATACAGCAGATACAAATGATGAGGAAATATTTCACAGGGGTATTGTAATTGATACCACCACAAAAGCAGCTAAACTAATCTGTAGGTGTCTTGCCAATGCATAACAACAAATATTGTTTGTATTACAAATTTCAAAAAATACCATTATCTCTCGTCTTCTTTTAAAATATGAACTCATTGGACATAGAATATAGTTCAGCGAGACCGCACTTTCAGTCCCTCCCAGGGCAATAGCGAGTCAATACTCAACAATATGGGGCAAAAATCCCATCAAATTGTGCGTCCATTAGAAACTAAACTTGTTGAAAAATAATGTAGAGTTAGTAATTAAATTTATGTAAGCAATGCTTATGGATATGACGGTGTATGCTTTGTTTGTATCAAAGTTTTGTCTTGTTTGAATCTTCCATCTTTGCTTCCTCATTTTGATAATGTGGTTGATATGTACGCTGGTACAAATAAAAATTGCATGGTCATACTAAAAAGTTTTTTCTCGCTCCGTACCATGGACAGTGAAAACCCCATGTTCATAAAATTAAAATTTCATTAACTTGGAACAATCGTTTGCTGCCATCAAAGATAGAAATCCTATTTTGCTAAAGTTTTGCAATAACCTGTTAAAAAGTCTAATTTCTGATTGCATTATGATTTGATATGTTGCGGAGGCAGAAAAGCGAATAAAAGCGCGAAAAGGAGAAGGCAAGTGCTGACCCCATCATTGTGATTTTAAGGGAGGATTTGATAGGGAGGGAAGAGAGGAGAGTGACATCGGTGAATTTGTGAGTGGAAAGAAGCTTCTGTCGCTTGGGGAGGACAGTAGTGAGTTCGCATATGCGCCTCTTCAACTCCACAACACTCTCGTCCCGGCTCATCCGCACTCTGTATTCTCTGCCACTCCATTTCACCACCACTGTCAACTCCTCTTCCGATGCGCATGACGAGCTGCTGCTGCTGCTGCTTCCCTCCATGTTTACAATCCACAGAGCAACCAAACCAGGGGTCCCTGCACGCAACTCTCTTGTATTGCTCTTATTGAATAATCGCATTTAAAGATCAGTGATTAGCCCCATTCATAATTAAAGTTTTATTAGATCAAAAGAATAAAATCCCTTTGACATAATTTTTTTATTTTATTTATTCTTCTTTTTTATTGTGCTTAACTCTAAACACCCCTACAATCCTTCCAGTGCGACTTGGAGCCTAGCTCTTTCAAAGTGAGTCCCCTGTAATTCTGGAGTGACTAACCAAGTCTGAACAAGCTCCCATCTTGGAAATCAAGGTAATCCCTTTGACATAAATTTATTCAAGGTAATTTGGAAATAGGGAAAATTGGAAATTATGGTAACTTCAAAAATACAAGAATAATAGCAAAAAAAATATTCAACAAGTTGACATCTTGCAAATTACAAGTGTTCATAAATTTCAAAAATAAAATAATTAATCATATAGAGTTCAATAACCCTAAACGCATTTCTAGGCCATGGAGGTATGTGTTATTTGATGTAATCAATTACATAATGCTTGGTGGTAGATTTACCAGAGCTTACAGGCATCACTTTATGTTGTTGAACCATTTTAGGTATAATGTAAAAATTAGCCTTCCTTTTTACTTGTTGAGCTCGTTGGATTTTACCATTACTAGTCTTTAGAAGGATCTGAAAGGTGACCATGTTTCACACCAGGGCTTCATGCTTCTGGTCTATGACCTTCTCAAAACTAAAAAGGTGGAGAAACCCTTTCTAAAGACGAATGTTAGGGATGAGGAGGACACGGAAGAAGATGATGATGAAAATATGTATGATGAGGAGACGGAGGATGAAGAGGAGTTACCTTCAGGGTTTCACACTCCTAAGAAGGCAAAAGGCTCATCTTCTAAGAAAAATCAAACGAAGGCTACTATGGAGGATTTTGAAACGGAAAAGGAGACTGAAAATGATGAATATGAGAAAAAAAAAAGGGGGGGGGGGGGAAGAGGGTAAGAAAAGGAAGCGAGGGGAGATCACTGGTAGTAAAAGCAAGAGGAATAAAAAAGAAATCCAAAACCCAAGTAAAAGGAGAATTGTTCTGTCCTCATAGGAGGATGAAGACATGAAAAAGGAGCAGAGCACTGAGGTTAACTTCGGGGATGATACAGGGGGAGAGGAAAAGGAGGATAACATAGGCAATATGGGTGAAGACCAAACCCCCATGGTGAATACGGAGGATAACCTGCAGAAGGATGTCAATGTGGAGGAGATTGTGAACAGTATGGAAAAGATACTACAGCGACCAAAGTTGTTGATAACCCGACTAATGAGGATACTGGTAAGGAAACTAGCAGGCTAGATGATATTACTAAAAACAAGAGTTGTTTGTTGGACTTTACCTGCACTCCAGGTAAAATGTTGGATGATATAGTTAATATAAAAAAGCAAATGCAGATCATGAGAGGTGAGGTTAACCTCATTATGAAAATTAGTATTGGGGATAAACCAGTAGCGGTTTGCCTCGATGAGATGAAAGATGTGGTGGGCAGAAATGATGCCTTTGTGGAAATGGTGGCTAAAGTCTGTGAAATGGAAAAGAGATTGAAGAAGAAAGAGGACAGGGCGATGGAGGGGGATTTCGAAGGTAAGCTCCACATGCTGCATAACAGAGTGGACAAACTGGAAGATACCATGCGCAAGATAGGGGAGCAAAGCCTAGTTAGCCTTCAAGCCTATATAGAGCACGTGAAGATCCAGGATAAGATGGAATAGAAAATGGGTGACAAAGATGGGAAAGAGCTAAAGGATACCATGGGACCAGGAAAACGAACTCGGGCAAGTACCAGAAAGTCAAGAACCAAGGATGAAAAGGAGTTGGACGAGCTCAAGAACCCTGCAGGTCAGATGCAGCTCATGGTAATCTAGGCGCAAGATTTAATGAAGAGCATGTAGTTGTCATGTCTTGTGTCCTATTTTTGTGTTATCCTTGTCTGTTTCTTTTTGTGTTTTGCTTGTTGTTAGGCTGTGGGTCTCTTGGTTGATGGGGCTTTATTTCCTAGGTGTTGAGGCACAGTTTCTATTGAACTTAATTATAATATCGTATAAACTCTTTGTTAAAGGTTTTGAGTCCTTGTAAAACCTATTTTTACGTAATCATAACCATATAGAGTTCAATCATTTATGACAAAAAAAACAAGTGATCAAAATTAAGGATAGGTAGATTTATATGCTAGAAATTCCAAGATATATACATGAAAATATGATATGATCAATGTTTAATAATATCCCTAACAAGTATCTGCAACATTTACCAAAGGATAAAAGCATTCCAAATTGCACCGACTATCAAACAAATATAATCAATTTTTTATGTAATCTATTAATTATATAAATGATTTGACTAAACAAAATATAGATGAAATAAAAAAAAAATTAAAAATAAGTTTTAAAAGTAACATGTAAAAAATTTACGTCTAATTGAATGCATGTATTATTTTTAACATCTTGAATGAAGAATGTATACATGAGATTTGTGTATTAAAGATATAAAGTATTATAAATTTGTGTCCTATTATAGGTGCCTAAATAGTATTAAGTTAAAATCTTCTTCAATATTAAAAAAAATTTATAAATTTATATTAAATTCCTTTAAAAAAAAGCTCATAAAGATATTCCTAGTATAATATTGTAGAGATTAATATCTCTAAAAAATAAGAGTTGGAGATAGTGACTCTAAAATGAATTATATAAACATAAGAAAAATAGAAATGTATTTTTTTCCATATGGAATTTGTGGAATTACACAGTAAAATATCACGTGCATTTTGAGGAAAGCCTTCTTATCTTTTGGCTAGAAGTCTACAAACTCGAGCACCTCATATATTATTATTTATATATGTAATGCCATGGAAAAAATGGTTGTGGAAAGATAATATAAATACATATAATAGAATTCTCTAAAACTTGATTCCCTTTATATGAGATTTTTAAATTATAGTAGAGACATTCTAGGTTGACTTACTTGGGAAAGTTACTTTTTCAACACCACGTTTATAAAACATTTAATCAAGCTTAATATATCTTAGCAAAATTCATTGTATTGTACTTTGCAATATTATAATTTAATTTTATAATAATTTTAAAAAATCAAGCTTTGAATTTCTTCAATGTTTAAAATGTCACATATATAATCATTTGTGTCTAAACTTTTGGTTCTTATATTTTTATCAAGTGGGTATCTAATTGGAGAGGAAATAAAATCTGAATTTGACCTTTGGAGCAGAAGCTATTTATGTTTTGGATAACACTCAAAGAAGTCCAAAGACCATCACATATATAATCTGTTAAATAAATAAATAAAAATATGTCCCTTATTTAGTATGTGTATTGCTAACTTGTAGCTTGTAATTAATTGAGTTTATAAAATTATTGCCTAGAACTTAAAACACTCTTGTCATGATTCAATGTGTACAAAATTGTAACAGACATAGTTGAAGAGTGTCGATTTATATGAGTGATGAATCTTTTGGCATTGATTCCATGTTGTAAGGATTTCAATATAACGATAAAATGATGCTATAGAAGATAAATTTGTCATTCAAACATCTCATGTTGTGTAAAAGTGCCTTCAAAGATTAGGCTCATCCCTAATGGAGTAGAAGAAGAGACTTGCCACTATGAAAGTTAAATCTATGTAGTCAAATGTTATTATCAAGTAACTAAATCATAAAGAAAGATGGGACAAATGGTAAAGGTGCTTTGTTTGACTGAATCATTGGTAGCAAATAGGTGCATTGAGTTGTGAAATTATTCATTTTTATTTGATGTAACTTATTTGTTTGTGTGTATCAGCAAGATCTCCCAATCTTCTTGCCTTGGTTCCACATTTCGTACATTATGCAATACTTGACAGAATTGTACCTATTTAGTACCTTCATCCTACTATCATAACATTGTTTGCAAGGTGACAACTATCGTGAATTGCTTCCACAATTTCCTCGCACTTGAATACAATGCATAGATAGGCTTATCCATTAGAGGTGATAATCGTATCAAGCCACCAACTAGTATTATGGAGATTTCATCGAAGCATGGTTGTTGGTTGTGGGGAAATGCTTGACGTAGTCTATTGTCTATTTTTAATAGTAGCTTTGGCCCTATGAAACTCATTTCATCAATAAGGATTTATCTTATATCCTTTAATTCTTCTTCAAATGTTGTCAATGCTTATCCTTGCAATGCTTGCATTTCTTTAATACGAAACCTAAGCACTGAATGTATAATCAATGCATGTATGGTGAATGTGGCATCTCCTATAGAAGCTAATGTGAGAAGCTGACTTTTTTGTTGTGGTGTCTTACTCTTGAATGCATTTTTATGCAAATGATTAATTAGGATTTGCGTGTTCCCATCATCCCTTGAATGATCATGCATAGTGGTTTTGTAGAGGGATATTTGTTGTGGTTTGTAATTACTGTGAGTGTCACCTCTTTCTTTTCTGACAAGTCTAATTGTCATTGGTTGACTTCAAGAGCTTCAAGTCAAAGAAACGATGATGAACAACAAATGAATGATATGTGACTTTGTTGCCATTAGAACGTACAAACTATGAATCGACCACCATCCTTGAGAATTCCAAATGATACAAGATAATGAATGACTTAGAACTACTTTAATCAAAGTGGACATTTATTTTCTCTTGTTTCTTTAATTTTCAATGCCACAATACCAAACAAAAAAGTCATAATAAAATTAAAAAGAAGAAAAGGTGGTGATTGTTGTGTGGTGTGCGTGTGGGGAGGCGGGGGTGGTGGCCCGTCACCCATCTTTTTTAATATTTTTTTAAAAAAAAATTTAACAAATATATTAAATTTATTTATTATTATTTATTTATATTTTTTTAATTATAGATTTCCCATATAAAGATATTTTGACTACATATAAATAATTAAAACATATTTTCCTTTTACATAAAAATATTTAAATTGTGTGTGTGTGTGTGTGTCCCATCAAAGACATGCACATCATGATGTATATATTTATATATATAAATCTTTTCTTTTAATATATTTAGGTTTTATTTTAAAGGAGAATTTTATAATTCGAAAGAAACCAGATTTAGAAGAGACAACCCTACAAGTGAGTGAAATTCCTCAAAACCCTAAATTTCCTTAAAACCACAACCATGGGATACCTTCCCTAGCACATATCCCAAAATTACACATGCAAAATAAAACCTTCAAAGATCGAAACTTAACAAATTCTTCCACCAAAACTAACAAAAAAATAATCTAATTATCAAAGTCACAATTTGAAGAAAACAATCAACAGTCACGAAACCAAACATGAACCTGGCATGATTGGTTTCCTTGTGTTCACGAAAGGATTACTGGTTCCACATGTGTCTTTCTTAAGGGTCCAGGGTCCACAGTGATCAATCCAGGGTAGCTCAAGTAGATGACGATGTGATGACACTTCCCTATATGTGTTTTGGTGCCTCTAGGTGTGTGCTTTGATTTTTCATTTTATTTACCTTGTATCATTTGTGTTAGATTTGTTGAACTGCAAATCAACCCAAGAAACCTGCATGCATAACTGCTATGAGGAGAAGCAAGACAGAAGAGAAAAAAGCATGGCTATGGAGGCCAAAACGCCAGAGACATCATGTGCTCAAGAAAACAATATATTAATGATATGTTTCTATGATTTACAAACTGATGTAAAAACTCTGTAATGAAAACTAACAAGTGAATCCTTATAAAAGGAAGCATGAAACCCTAAAAGGGAAACCCTAAGGTTAGCTGAAGCAAACTAGAGTAAATAGGTAAGTTACTAATTAGATCATAATGATTTAAATTAGTAACCCGATAGACTATTACTCTAACACCCCCCCTTAAGATAAGCTTAGGGAGAAGCCAAACCTAGGAAACTACTGCAGAAAGCAGGAAAGAAGGGTCCCGGTAACTAGGCCTGATCACGTACCCAAACAAGAAAGAAAACTAGATGAAGGAAACTAAGCCTTCAATCTAGGGAAAAGATGTCCCAGAGAAAGGAACAAGAAAAGAGCAAGAAGCATCTCCGAAGCATGTCTGAAAACTCTGTCAGAAGATACTACTGGAACCCCCACTGAAGTGCATGATCAGGTAGAGAAGACAAATGTCTGAAGAGCTGATCAATCAAACCAGGAAGCAATAGAACCAATAGGTGAACCCCCCCCCCATAATGTTGAACTGGGAGAGGTGACAGGAACACTGAAATGCAATGCCAGAAACATCTGCAGAAGAAGAACCAGGGACACCAACAGTGCAACAGAAGCACACACACAGGATAAAGGGCAGTGTCATCGACACACAGCATGGGCTAATGTCGTGGAAGGTATGCTCACTTGACAAAAGTGGATGCGCCTAAAGCGGCAAAAGCATCATAACCCCCCATGGCACTTTATAACAGAGTGCGAGTACTAAAACTGAACAAGGTGTACAAGATCCCAGAAATGCAGAAGAAGGCACTTTATCTCAGTGCGTTTACAGAAAAGAATGCAACAGAAGGAGCATACAAGCTCAGAAGACAGAAAGAAGAGTGAACTATGAAATCAGAAGAAGAGATCCCAGGACCTGTAGAACCAAGCAATCCACCAGAGGGCATAAACTGCCAAATGTGGAGGAGTGAAAACCTGGAGCAGAATCTAGAAAAAATACCTTTGCCACTGAATAGCACACTGAACTAGCTTTCCGACGATATCTTGTTTGCCAAAAACGGAGTCCGGATGAGCCAGATATGACTCCCGGAAGGCAAAACAAAATATCAGACTTTAACAAAAAAAATGCTATCAAAATGACATAACCCAAAACCCTAACCTTCACCATCGGAAAGTGCTCGGAAAGAGCTTTTCGACGGTATATGGAAGTCAGAAAAAGACCCCCGTATGCTCAAGATAGAGAAAAAAAGGCCCAGGTACCCCCAAAAAACCAAAAAAGGGCATAAAAAGAGCCCCAGGGGCTAAAAATTTGGGCCCCCGGGCGCATGGCGCGCGCCGGGGGCTTAACCCTGGCCCACGGTCACTCATAGGACCGACTGCCGAGCGAAAAGGGCCCGCGAGGCTGTCAAAAAATCCCGCCACCGGCGGAGCGGTGGGCGGGTGGAAGCCAGGTGGTGCAGACGGTAAAGGGCGCTGGGAGCAACAGCAGAGGAGCAGCACGAGCGGCGGGGGCCGCGGAGGGCGGCGGGCGGCGAGGTCCGCGGTGAAGGGAGCGGCGCGGGCCGCGGAAAGCAGAGGGGTGCCACCGGCGGTGGCCGAGCCCCGGTGGGGCGGTGGCGGCCCCCCGGTGGCGCCTTTTTAAAACCAAAGCGCCCATTTTTTTAAAACCAAAAAAAATTTAAAAACAAATGTTTTTTAATTTTTTTTCTTGAAGAACGTGTCGTACGGCCCTGGGAGGCCGAAAAAAATTCCCCTAATGCCCCGGTGTCCAAAATGGACAAACTTTATATGGATTCTGGGGTTTTTGGGCCTTTTGGACGCAATGGTAGTGTCCATTTGGGCCCAAAGTGACCAGAAACAAAGGTCCCCCCTAAATCCACACAAAGAAGCCAGAAAAAGCCTGGCGAACTGCAAACTCTCGCTTGCTTCAATAAAACTCGAACAACAACCAGCAGGAGAGCTCTGATACCATGTTAGATTTGCTGAACTGCAAATCAACCCAAGAAACCTGCATGCATAACTGCTACGAGGAGAAGCAAGACAAAAGAGAAAAAAGCATGGCTATGGAGGCCAAAAAGCCAGAGACATCATGTGCTCAAAAAAACAATATATTAATGATATGTTTCTATGATTTACAAACTGATGTAAAAACTCTGTAATGAAAACAAACAAGTGAATCCTTATAAAAGGAAGCACGAAACCCTAAAAGGGAAACCCTAAGGTTAGCTGAAGCAAACTAGAGTAAATAGGTAAGTTACTAATTAGATCATAATGATTTAAATTAGTAACCCGATAGACTATTACTCTAACAATTTGCATCCAGTACCCCTTTGCATTAGCCTTTCTTGTTTGGTTGTTTATTTGAGTGGGGCCAGATGTTATCTCCTAAGCACGGTGGGGTGAACCTCTAGGTTCCACGTGGTCGGGTGGTAGTGATTATATTTACCATTAAGATCTGATGTTTGTGTTCTTGTACTTGGATGATCCTTGTGTATAGGGAAAATTTGCAAGACTAAAGCAAATTGATTAGTAGCACTGATTTAAACAATAAATTTAAATCGAAACTACTAAACATGAAAGCCCTACCCACAATAGAATAATAAGAATTATAATCATAAATAAACAATTAAGCAAACTAATTAATGCTCAAAGCTTGTATTGCTTCTCTCTTCTTCTCTTGAAATGTTGCTTTGAATGGTGCTCAGATTTGATACTGGCAACACTTATGACTTGGAAGATTCGATAAATTATGATAAAATGGTTGATGTATATTGATCACATAGAAAACGTGCATAAAGATTGTGCTCTAAGAAATTCAAAATTAGGATCCTTTCAAATGAGAAAGAAGAAGGTTTATATAGAGATTTTAGGCTGGTCAATGATTGAGATTGCTCCAGTGAAAGCAGATTGGATAGATGAGATAATTAGAGATGGAGTGAAGATGAAGACATTCCATTTTCAAGGAGAAAAAGAAAGAAGATAATATAAATCAATTTCCAAAATGCAATTGATTTTTTGAATAAAAGAATGATTTTCAATTTCCAATTTTGAGGATAATTAAATGATTTTATTGATTTAAAATTCTTTTTTTATTTTCATAATTCTAAATTCCCCATGAAATTGTTTTTCTCTGATTTTTTGGAAGATTTTGGAATTACGGTGAATTAAAAATTCAATTTAGAAGAAAGCGGAATTAATTTGAAATTAAATAGAAATTAGTCAAAAATTAAATTAAATTAATTTTAGTTTGTTAATTTAATTGAGAAGAAATAATTAGCTAATTTAAATAATTATTTAAACTATGGGAATTTAGAAATTGAATTCAATTAACTGATAAAGATCAATCAATTAAGGTAAAATTAATTAAATAAGATAAATTATTTAATTAATATTGAGAAATGATTAAATGATAAAAAGATTAGGACAAAACAGAATTAAGATGGTCAATTAAATAATTAAAGAACCATTTAATTAATAGAAGAATAATTAGTAGTTAAATGTGAGCTCGCAAGTCTATCCATTTTTGGGTGTCTATATTTGTCCCTCTTTGATACAATGTGGCTTGTCGCGTTGTGTCAAAGAATTTTCAGATTTGATCCTGCCCAAGCTTGCCCCGACAATACCATGTGGATTTTATGCCCCTTCGACAAATTTGGCAAAAATTCACTGGATGAGCATTGATTTGTTGACACTGTTAAATTTATATATGATGATGATGTATGCACTCGCTATATGATCTACAATGTATGATTTATGTACATGTTTTTTCATTTTCTTATGCAATAATTGAATGCAAACCTAAAATTATCAATGTATCTGAGTACATGCATTTGCTAGTTAGAAGAAAATTAGTAAGAAATTAGTAAGAGAGAAAAAGTTAATTGTGATCAACATGATTGATGTAACCAAGTCTTTGCTAGATTTTTTTTCAACATTTATTCATCATTGCACCTTATTTGAAAAGAAAGAGATATATATGCACCCAGATATTGACCACCTGGATACCGCTACTACCTTTGATAACAACAAGAAGATAACAGACAAGGAATGTTCAATTCTTTTTTAGGGATTAGCTCAGTTTATGGAACTGTGTGGCTGCCAGATACGTGACAACTCCTATCACATTTATCCTGAATCATCCTTGCCCCAAAATCAAATTGAAACACTCCACAAACATCAAACAAAGAAAATAAGATTATGTATCAAATCATGTGACAATGGAGCATATCAACTGGCTACTTAGGAAGGAGATCAACTCCATAGCTATATCAACAACATACACTTAAAAAGGTTCTATACCTGATATCCCAAGGTCAAGTGCACATATTGTTTGTGATCCTAAAAAAATACAAAAAAATCAAAAAATATAAAAGTTACCTTGGTGAAAACTTGGCAAACGGGAGCCTTGGCAACAACAAAAAAATGATAAAAATGAAACACATAAAAAAGTAAAGAGAAAAACAATTACCCTTTGGTGAAAACTTGGTAAACATGCATTATTGGGTAGGTACCTTGGTGAAAACCTGGCAAATAGGTGCCAAGTGTTGAAATTTGGCTTCACCATCAATGAACTCAAATGATTAGCTTACACTTAATGATTGCATATCACTAAGCATGGTAAAAAGCACAATCTTCTTAAGAATTAACTCCTATCTTTGGTTTGTACTTGTTCACCAAACTGGGAGCAGTCTTAATGTCCTAAAAAAATCCATAAAAAGAGCAAATTGTCTTAGAAAAATCATTAAAAAGAGCAAAAGTCCTAAAAAAATCTCTAAAAAGAGATAATGTCCTGAAAAATATCAAAAACATCAGAAAAAGTCCTAGAAAAATGCTCAAAAACATCAGAAAATGTCTTGAAGAAACCAACCAACAAAAAAAAATCAAAACATGTCAAAAATCCTGCAATAAAATCAAGCAGAAAGCGACAATCAAGCATCAAATAAAAATCAAAACACTGAGCTTCATAAATCAGCAATAGACTTGTAAGACTCGTCTTTACCAACAATCTGATCTACCATCAATCAATAAAAAAAGTAAATCAAATCAATCAATCAATTATCTTAGACAGTGACGGATACACTCAAAATAGACAAATTAGTCTTATATGGGTAGTCCATTTCTAAAACCAGACACGTCTGCAATCAAACATTTAAACCAAGCCAATCAAGGAACAATAAGGTTGTTGACTAGGTCAATCATGTTAGTGTGTTGTCAATTTATCTTTCATGGTTGTGTTCCTATGCTCCTCAAGGATACTACTTAGTGGTGAGAGTGGATATGGTGAATCTAACGACACATGGTCCTAGCTAGTTGGGCTCAAACTTGTCTGGTTTAACTCTTTCTACTTGATTCTTCTGATTCTCCATAAGGACGAGGTCTCCTACCTCAAATGAGCATAGCCTGAATCTTATTTGATAATTACTTTGAAGACAATTCTGATAGCCTTATAAGCGATTCATTATACTCTGGCATTTCTCATCTAGCGACTCCAGTTCACCTAGTCTAGCAACTTTGTAGTCTTCATCGAATGTAAAAATTCTTCAATGATATTCTAAGGGAAGAGAGTTTAGCTTCGAGGGGTAGCACCACATCTGATCCATATACAAGGGAAAAAGGAATTGCTCATGTAGGTGTTCTTATACTTGTAATATATGCCGATAATATAGGAATGGGCTGCAAATGTCAGTCTCGACCAGATTCATTGACAATTTTCTTCAAGATTTTTAGGATTGTTTTGTTGGTTTCCTCAGCTTGGCCATTTCCCTTAGGGTAGTAAAATGAAAATATTTTTTGCTTTATTTGAAACTTCTCACAGAGGTCCTCAACATCTTTATTTTGAAAAGGTGAACCATGATCAGTAAGTATGGTTTGAGGAATCCCATACTGGCAAACGATGTAGTTCAAGATGAACATGGAAATTTGTTTACCAGTAATATATGTCAGAGGGATAGCTTCCACCCACTTGGTAAAGTACTCAGTTGTTGTGATTATTTATTTATGACCGTTAGAGGAAATGGGTGTAATTTTACCCACTAGGTCAAATCCCCACCTTGAAAAAGGTCATGGTGAAGTAATGGGTTGGAGCTCTTGAACTGGTGCATGAATAAGATCTTCGTGTATCTGAAATTTTTGGCATCTTTGTACATACTATGAGCATTTTCTTCTAGTGTTAGCCAATAGTATCTCATCCTTAAGGTTTTCTTCGCTAAACTATTACCACCTGAATAGGCCCCACAAACTTCTTCATGAACCTCATACAAGGCTCTCAAGGATTCTAAGGAAGTAAGGCATCTTAAAAGTGTTCCATCTAGACCTTTTCTATACAAAGTATTGGCGAGAAGGGTGTATCTAGAGGCTTGTCAGGTAAGGGACTTCTTTTTATTTTTGGAAAGGTCAGGTGGGAGGGTATTGTCTTGAAGGTAAGTATGCACATCCTTGTACCAGGGAGACTTTGGACCAACAAGGACACATACTAATTCTGTTATTGGTGCCTCATAGGTTGGGACCATCAATTATTCTACCAAAAATTGGAATCTCGTTTCATTGCCTGGCATATCAATCAGAGATTCTATAGTAGCCATAGCATCTATGGCTTTGTTTTGAACCCTTGAAACTTGTTCAAATACAATGTAGTAAAAAAAAGCGCGCATTTTATCTATCAATTGTCTGTATGGGACAAGTTTTTCATATTTGGTCATGTAATCATTGTTGACCTAGCTGATAACCAACTAGGAATCACCGTAAACTCTCTGATTTTTTATCCTCCATTGTATAGTCATTTTTAATCTAATGATTAGAACTTCGTACTCATCTTTATTATTGGTACATGAAAATTTGAGTCAGAAAGACTTGGTAATTGCATCTCCTTGTGGAGTGATATGTATATTCCTTCTCTAGCACCATGGTTTGTATAAGATACGTCAGAGAAAAACTACCAGGCTTCTATTGTTGATGCTTCCATGGTAAAAATTGCTTCATCGGGGAACTTAGAGACAATAGGCTGATGA
This sequence comes from Thuja plicata, assembly GCA_018584345.1. Lineage (NCBI taxonomy): Eukaryota > Viridiplantae > Streptophyta > Pinopsida > Cupressales > Cupressaceae > Thuja > Thuja plicata. The sequence goes on from MU224180.1 coordinate 340,452, forward strand.
TCTGGGATGGGTGTTGTTGGAATAATAGAATGGTGTGTACTGAGAGGGGAGGGGTGAATCAGTACCCTTAAAAATTTTATCACTTTATCCTTTAGTAATCCTTTCTTGTATTACCGACCATAGATGCTTTTATACCTTATGCATGTAATATCAAAACACAAACTTAATTTTATGTAAACATTCATAGAAACATTTATGAAATGCAAGTACACATGACGCAAAAATTGGTAACGCAAAAAAAGCCCTGTTAGAAGGTAAAAACTACGGTGGGGATGAAACCCACAAAGCTTCACCATCTGCAGAATGGAAGGTGCCAGTTAAGGCTACAAGTTTGATCACTTCTGATGATCTTACCATGTTAGGAGTAAAATTTTAGACTGGTTAGGTCTACTCTGTTAAGAGATTTTAACAACATTCTTAAGTGTGCACTCGATTAAGAGATTTACAATAAGACTGTTAAGTCCACCTTCTTAAAGGATTTCTTCTATTTGCTACAATTGTTAGAGAGTAGTAAAAAATATGTGTTGACCTGATGATATGTAATATTGAATTGTTGATTACAGATCCTTTAAGTTCACAAGATATGTGTATCACCTATAGTGATTGAATAATACCTCTGTTATGCTTGGTAGCCTTGAATCTTGTTCTTCGTAACTAAATTTTGTCTTTTGTGTCCTTCTGCAGGAAACTCTCTATCTGATCCATATATGTCTGTTGCAACTATAATCATCATGTTTTGATTGATTACTACATATATTTATACAATGTATTGACCTATTTAGGTTTCACGCTTTACAATAAAAACTCTATGATCAAAGGTTTACAACTTGACCTTGATCCCCTAGTTTGCATGTTTACAATCAGTTAAACTGATTAAAACAATTACATATGCTTTACTTGTTCCTCAAGAAATGGTTTTACAGCTAAGCATAAACAAATTATAAAACTGAATTGTTTTATTTGACGTGTAACTCAGATCCACTTTTCTCAGAATTAAAATTGTCTCTCGGTAGACTAGTGCTCGGGTTGCTCTATAGTCTATGCTCAGTGATGTCTCTTAATTGTCTATCGATTTACTCTTTAAACTGTGTTCTCAGTTTACTTTGTAAACTGTTTGTCGGTGATAGTCTAATTTCAGTGTTCATTATGCTTGTCTATTTTGGTGAGATTTGCACTTAACTGTTTCGGTGACCATTACACTTGTTTGTTTGCTGTCACTCGGTGATCATGTTACCGACAGTACAAAAACTATTTTTTCTATTAAATATATATGAATATTGATCCATAGAAAAGTGGTTACAATCAGGTGTTAAGCTTTACCTAAATACCCAAAATAACACCAAACATATATGGGTGGTAGTTAACCAGAATACATGTTCAGCAACACCTGACTGGCATAGATAGAGTAGCTGAGAAATAAAATATTGTCTAAGTTACAGATTACATGTATTGATTAATCAAAAAGGGTTGCATAAGATCCTATATCAGATGAAATCTTCCTCCCTTTGAGTTATTCATGCTACCTAGCCTTGCTTGCCTTCCATCCATTTGAGTACCTCATCCTTCCTGATGTGCTCTTCATATGGGTGGGCCAGGGGAGTCGCAACTGGGACTGTTGGTCCTAGAATGGCATTGAGAGGGACTACATTAATGACTGGTCTCTCTTTACTTTTCTGGATTTCCACCTTTGCCATGAAATTGTGGAGGGCTGCTTTAAAGGGGGTGAGTTCTTGTGCCTCATATGTCCATGTGTATCCATGGGATACCTCCCATGCTCCTAGCCTAACCATACCGTCCTTGAATAGATCTTCCAGCTTTTTCTTCTTGATCTTAATCACAATAGTGACCTGCACAGCAATGTCATAGAATATGAGTCTCTTAAGAGACTCGGTAAGGCTTCTAAAGTTGCCACCAAACACATTATCATTCCTCTTTTTCCATAAATTCCACATAATTAAAGAAGAAAGAATTGCAAAAAAGCTATTATAAGGCTATTTAAAACCATCAATATGACCAGAGATCATTTCCACTACAAAGGCTGCATAAGTCAAGGAGAACCCAAAGAGACTCCAAACACTGGTGGCAAGGGGGAAACTGAAGAAATTATGGCTAACCGACTTAGGGAGAGGGCAGAAGGAGCATATCCTGGGTTCACCATTGGGGAGTCTAAAAGGCAATTTGTGCAAAATAAGCCACCACATGAAGCATTTGATTTTGGGCTCAACAAGGGATGACCAGCGGTTACAGAGAATTTTAGACCACCTTTCAAGTTCGAGATTAAGGCTCCAACAGGAGTTGAGGTGGGGAAAGATGGAAGAATCATTGGTGAGGAGTCCTTAGATCTGTTTGGTGTTGGTTTTAGTGAGCAAGGTCTTGTCGGTCCATCTGAAGTGAAGATGGCAGTCACTATCAACATAGATTTGTTTGTGGAGGAAAATATCAGAGCAGGAGTCTTTGAGAACATAATGTGTTCTAATCTATGAACTAGGGAGCCCAAGTCTATTTTGGATATCCTCCCATTCTACAAGTTGGTCATCCTGGAAAATTTCAGCAAGGTATGAGATGCCTAGCTCATTCCACTTCCTGGCTGAGTAGCCCTGCAATAAAGCCAGGGGCTTGCCTTTGTTGGTGAGGTTCCACCATATAGACCTGTTGCCACAAATCCTACCATGACAATGAAACATGGTGTTATCTGTTATAAGGTGCTTGACAGCATTCCAAGCTCTCCATATGGACTTGAAGACCACTGATCCTTTTACCATGAAATCAAACTCACCTTCTATAATTTCATTCATGGAAAGGTTTATGCATAGTTTGTCTTTCTTGGGGCATCCTCTTGTGATATTACTTCTTATGAGGGCTTTCCAAGGCTCATCCCCCTCCAAGGCTTTAGATATCCATTTAGTAGCCAGAGAGATACCTTGAATTCTGAGGTCCTTAAGCCCTAATCCCCCCAGCTTCTGAGGTCCTTGTATACTAATGACAAATATGATCCTTTAGGATTATCAATCTCCCCCTTTGGTATTAGTATCAAAAACTGATATGTGCAATTAGCTGACGTGTTCAGTATCTACACCAAGGGTTTACCTTATCAATGACTCCCCCTATGTGCATGCCTCGGTATGTACATGTTTCTCCTTTGTGTATTTCCCGCTTTGTCTTTTGACATGTTATACATATATATTCCCCCTTTACATATATATCCTTTACATATATATTTCCCCCTTATACATATAATTTCCCCCTTTTTTTGAAATTAATGACAAAGGTTTAATACTTACAGCTTGTCAAGTATGTGGTCATGGGGTTTTTGAATGTCTTCCATTATCTTCTCCCATTTCTCTTAGAGGTGTTCCAGGGTCATGTATTCCAATTTAAGTCTTGTGTGCATGTCATATATACTCTTAGTAAAAGACATATCGTGGGTGGCAATCAATGCTTTTTTTGAAGTCATGTGTTTCAACAACAGTGTGAAATTCGGGAGTAACATAGCATGCAACTCGGTTACCTCATCTCAGATTCTGCTTTCAACCTTTTGTAGTTCTAGTCTCAACTATTTTGCTTCTACAATCTTCTTGTAATGCAATTGGAATGCATTTTCTTCGGTTGTGAGACCTTGTGCACTAGCCTTATGATCTTCATCTATTTTGGCTATGTTTTCACTATGTTCGATAGTGAAATGTTCTATTGTGCACAAATTTTAAACTAGTTTAACTAATTCTGATAATATAGGTTTCATTATAGTTACTAATTCAGAAATTTTTACCTTATTTTTTGCCACTTCTTGGCTGATCTTCTCGGTTAATTTGTATTGACACTTCTGCTCAACACGTTCCTTAATGAACTTGTCTGCATCTACATTCTGTGATGTAATGGCATCAGTGAGTACTGCTAATTGATCAAGTATAGGTGCATTTTGATCAATGTCGGTGTTAGGAACAATCTGCAATAATATTTCTTTTGTGTTTTCCAGGACTTGTGAGTTCTTGTGCTCCTTTTTGAGCTTGTCTTGTATTGCCTTTCTTTTACAGAGTTCTCCATACTTGGCAAGTGACTTTGGATCCAATGTTCTAGGATCACAATATGGTATATCAATAATTTCATCTAATGTGACTGGAGCTTTGTTCTTCTTCTTCTTCTTCTTCTTTGTAAGAGTAGTCGTAAAAGCAGGGGAATGTAGAAAAATAGCAAGTTCTTTCTCCGTGTCTTTTGCTTAAGGGGATTGTGTGGGAGGTGTGGCACCTTTTGTATGTTTCTCAGTATTGACATGTTTCTTGGTAGTAGACATCGTCTCTACATCAACCTTGTCTGTATCTATAGCCTTTTCACCCTCGGTGTTCTTGTCGATGGCATCACTCTATTTCTCCTCTCCACTTACTTCTTTGTTCTCTTCACTTGTATCTATATGCTTCCCTTTTTCATCACATGTGTCTATTGGTATGTTTGCATCAGGTTCAGGTGTCTTCTCCTTTTCTTCTGAAATGATATTGATAGCTTGTATCTATATCATCTTAAAATGGAAGCACTTCCATGTTAAGAGAATTTAGCCCTCCTTAGGGGATGTATTTGACCTCCATTACATCATCCCCCCATTTCTGCATCATCCCCCTTGATCTGCTCCTCCTTATACCACTTTCAAGACTGACTCCTGCATTCTGGGTTGCAGGACTCTATTTTTGGGATACAGGGACAGGGTCGACCTCCTAGGACAGGATCAACCTCGGCCCTGCCCTAGGACAGGGTCAACCTCAGCCCTATCCTAGGACAGGGCTAACCTCAACCCTGTCCTAGGGTCCAAAACCCAGAACCCTGCAGTTCCCGGGTTGTCGGTCTTTGCAAAAAGTTTCTTCCCACTTCCAGGTCAGCTGTTCTGGGCTCCGAAGCATGGATTCCTAAATTATATTTAATCTAGGTCCTATCCTAGGGGTAAAGGCTTAAATTATGATTTAATTATCCTATGTAGGCCTCCTTAGGAGATTGTGCCCTAATTTCATATAAAAGGGAGCCTTCTCCTCTCATTTTCTCTAACCATCATCAAGCGAACTAAGTCTTCCAAGTGCAAAAGGCTCTAATCAAGATTTTGCTCAAGCATCCATTTTTCTCAAGCTCTCAAGGTGTTCAAGTCTTCTTCTCAAGCATTCAAGTTCTCCATTGAAGATCAAGGATTCAAGCTTTCAATCCTTTGAAGGGATTAGGTGCAAACATTCAATATTCATCATTCAAATCCTAGATCTAGCTATCATGGTGGTGTGATCTTCCTTCAAGATTCTTGGTGCATCTTCAAGACTCTTTCATCATCCTTCCAAGGTGGATTCCAAGCATACAATCATGAAGGTTTATGGTCCTTAAAGCTCCATACTTTCATACTTACATATTCGCATACATTTGAATTACATTAGCACAC
>MU224180.1:357168-367509 GCA_018584345.1 Thuja plicata
CCCTTGTAGGCTTGAATTTAATTATTTGATTTCATGATTATTTAATCCTTTGATTTAATTTGATTTGTTGTCCACTTTGCTTGATAAATGTCCATTTGATTTGATCCATTTTAATGCATTGAGATGAAGTTGGAGGTAATTGGCTGAGATTTACAATTTTGAATTCTTAAGGATACACCTGGTCAATTTTAGGTGTCTACAAATTCCCCTCTTTGAATTGATGTGCGAAGTGCATTGATTCAAACAAATTTGATGTCCTGATCCTTGATTTGATGTTGATAAGCTGATTAACTGATATGAAAACCTGATATGAAACCCTGATTCGAAACTCTGATATGAAACTCTGATATAAAACTCTGATGATAAAGTTTGAAATTTTAATGCCCCAGATTTGATACAAGGTATGCTGCAGAATCCCAGTTGGATGATATGATGATGCCCCCTCAGAAATGAAATCATATTGATCTTAGATGTGAAGATTTTGATGAATATTGCTGATAGAAGAGCTCCAAGATGATTGCATTTCTGATAAACAATGATGTTTGAAAGATGTCGAACAAATGCCCCAGTGTGCACAATATGCAGATTTGGTTTGACTGGGTAAAAAAAATCTCACAAAATAGGGTAAAATAGCTTAAATAGGTTCAAAAACCCAATTTTACTATTCATTTTCACTTTTTACTATTGAGATTTTGCTCTGATCCTCTAAAGATTGACAACGATGGTGGTCCCCATTCGAGAGCATAAGTTTGAGTGAGCGCACTGATATTAGAGACCTCCTGACTATGGGCCTCCGGTGAGTGATTCGAACCTTCCTAGTGCATTTATTGCTCTTTAAATAGCATTTAATACATGTTTTTGATGCTTTCTAGGTAAAATTTAGTGAAAAGCCATGTAGGATAGATAAAGAGCTGCTTAGGGCTTAGAAGAGCCGCCTCCGCACGTTGAAAATCCGCGCAAGAGCAATCCTTAACCGCATAAGAATTAGGGCAAAATTACAACCCAAATAATAAAAAATCCGCCTAGAAAACCCTAGTTTTAAAGGTCGCTTATGATATTTAAAAAGCCGTGTAGGACTTTAAAAGGCCGCTTGTTTAGCCAAGCGCCGCCTCTGAGGATTGAAGTGTCGCGTTTAATGATTTAAATGTCATGGGGCTTGAAAATCCGTGTACACTTAGTGAAGTGCCGCCTACCCTAAAGTTTGAAAACTGAGACAGAAAATAGATGAAGTTATTTTGATTGATCGGCTAGATAACTCAATTAGATTCCAAGCTAGAAAATGTATGTCTAGATTGTCACTTAGTGTTTAGGATATTTAGAAAAGTCATATTGATGAATGTTTGATAGGTCAATCAGATTTGATTAAAAATGATTACAAATTGTCCTTGTGTCTCAAGATATAGAGGTTAGGAGCAATAAGTTGATGTGCTCATGTTAGAGAAAAGATAGATTTAATGTGTTTGATTGACGTAGAATGGTTCATCAATAGAAATACGAATATCATTCACTTTATTTCAAAATTTAGGAACATTACCCTAAGTTGTGGGTATGGGGTGTAGCGTCTTGGATTTTTTATTTGGTTGATGAGCTTACATCGCCTGAGCGGCGGACTATCGAGACATGTGGTCTCAGTTTCCTTCTAGATCTTCCTCAGTTTCAATTGAACCGAGATCTTTTGACAACTATAGCAGAGCGATGACACTCTGACCATGATACATTTCATCTACCCCTCAGCGAGATGACTATCACACCTAAGGATGTGTACAGATTATTGAGGATCCTGACTCATGGAGAGCGGGTGTATTATGATTCAGTTTATGATAGCAGTGTTTGCAGACGGGTGTTTGGAGACAACACCATTGATGACGATTGTATTACTTGGGCATAGTTAGCCTCTTTCCCTACTTTGACAACATTGTTAGGAGCTGTGATTAGAGGATTACTTATTCTAGATAGGAGAGGACGTGGCTTTGCGGTCAGATGGGGCTGGATATTGGAGGATTTGATTGCACGTCTGTGAAGATTTGATTGGGGTTCTTGTATATTAGCGCAGTTATATCATGATCTACATGAGGTTGTTTATAGGCATAATGCAGCTCTTTCTGCAGGTGCAGTGTTATTACAGTTGTGGACTTGGGAGCATATCCCTATTACGAGACCAGTTTCATCACGAGTGCAAGTCTGTGGATATCCGTTTGCATTTTTGTATGATGGAATGGTTGTCTAGCATCATCTGGGCAAGGTTGACTTTTGGAGATGTACTATAGATGATATAGATCAGGTCATATGGAGGCCATATCTACATTGTGAGAGCTGGCAAGAGGATGATGATGAGCTACCATACATGTTTTCTCCTTAGTGGATGATCGGTCGATCACCATTAGTTATTGAGAGATTTTGCTTTGGGAGAGTACTCCATTAGTTTGGTCGGGTTCAGGACATGCCTCAGGGTATGGCACTTTATGCGAGAGTACAGGCCAAGAGATCGATGTGGGGAGCACATGTGGATTATCGACTGGCCTATTTACAGATTGATCAGCTAGGCGATGCTATGTGGGATATGATGACGCATGTTGCAGATGCAAGTATGTCGGCCGAGTATCAAGAGTGGTTCTTGTAACATCACTTTGTCAGATTTATAGATCCAGCAGAGCCTATTCCTGATGTGGATGAGCTTTCATATGATGATGGAGATGATGGTGATGATGGCGATGATGGCAGGAGACCCCAGAGATAGAGGGTTCAGAGGGCACCTAGGGCACCTTGAGTACAAAGAGCTGCAGGACCTCGGACAAGAGGTGGACATGTTAGAGGCTAAGGTGGTGGATTCAGGCAACCTAGACAGAGATTAGCACAGGCACAGGTACCTCAGGGGTAGGCTCCTTTGAGAGTTGGTGCAGATTGGGCTAGACAGAGACACAGACATGTTCATGTGGCTAGACAGCTTCCAGTGCATGGGCAGATTCCTTAGGTGGATCCACAGAGAAGCACGACACTGGTGATACCATAGGTACCTTTAGTGCCACAGGCACCACAGGCTCCTCTAGCATCATAGGCACCTCCAGTTCCTCCCACTGTGGATGGCTTAGTGCAGGTTGATCGAGGTTTACAGGTAGGGATGACTGTAGTTATTGTTCGATTGGATCAGGTTTCTACTATGTTACAACAGTTTCTGACTACTTTGGCTCAGTTACCTACCAGTTCGAGCACTAGTCAGGCACCTCCTAGTACACAATATAGAGCAGGTGACAAGGATCCCGATGGTGCAGGGGGTTCAGGCATAGGTATAGCTGGAGATGGATCAGGTGCCCCTGCCGGGTCATGAGACAGATTAGGATCCATGATATTTTGATATTGCATTGATGATGTATCGTATGTATTTTTTATCGGGACTTTGATGTATGGATCATTTTTTTGATGTACTGATTTATGTTTATAGACATTGATGATGGACATTTAGCTATGATGATTAGTGATTCCTCCTTTTGATGATGTTATGAGATTTCCTTTTATGCATATCTACATGTTTCTATGATGCATTTACTTCTATTATGCTATGGATGCAAATGTCTTAGAGTAGGACATAGATAAATGGATGCAAATGATGGTTTTATATGCTTTTCAGATTTAACCATGATGTATGGATTTATGCAATGCAATGATATGGATGCAATACTTAGTGCTATGATAAATGAATGCAACTATATTTTTGATTTTTGGATGTATGCAATTTTAATTTATGATATGCAATTCTAAATGATTGGGATAAATGAATAATGAATAATGATTCTTTTATTTGCTTTTTCTCTTGATAGGAATATATACTAAATAATGATTAATATTTATGAATGCAAAGGAAAATCTCATATTGATGACTTGAAACCATTAATTTGATGAAGTGTTTGTCAACTTTTAATCCCCCCTTTGTTCCTGGAAAAATGCTAGAAAGGCAAGCCATTTTAAACTAACTTGGAGAATGCAATTAAATCTAACACGAAGATGCTATTAATCTAACATGACAATGAAATTAATCTAACATGACAATGCAATGCAACTAATTGTCCTTGAGGTTCACGAAAGAAATGCAAACTGAGATATATTTTCATCATAAAGCGTTGTGGAACTAGGAGTTGATACAATCCTTACTGGTGCCACTGTGACCATAAGAATGTGAATATGAATTTCTCTCATGTGGTAACCCCTTCTACAAAACCAAGTACAACCCTCACTAGGTGAATGACCAACTATGGGAGTATGAATACCAGTTTAATCAGATTCAATGTTGCAAGTGGATGTTGGTATTTAAGATATTGAAAATCTAAATAGCCAAGGTATCCTTTTGCGTGAACAAACAAAGGTTAACCCTTTTTCTCATATGAATGTCCTCTATGGTTCTTTGATGACCATGTCTTTAGACTAATTCACACAAGTTAAAGGATCTTCCTCAAAACAGTCACTCAGAAGCTTAAGAAAACATCATGTCTCTATCATTTCCAATCTAGTCGAAACATCATTGATTAGCTAAAAAGAGCATGATTCGAAAAAAAAAGTCAATGAAAACTCATCAAAAATTTCCAAGTGTTTGTGAAATGTTTCAATATTTTCAAATAATAATTCCAGACAGCCTGATCATTTAGGGTGTGTCAATTTTTAATCCTGATAAAATAAGTCAATGAAACTCAAGGATTATGTTATGCGATCGAACTGTTTAGGGTTGAACAATGATATTCATCAAAGGTTCCAAAAATATCTCTTCTAAATCTGAAAATCTGCTTCTGATGTGTGACCAAAATGTTGCACTATTGAATCCGTTTGGTACCAAAAATCTATGATGCGTGCCCCCAAGTGATAAATGTGGTCAATGTGAAACTTAGGGCAACTGCACCTAGAATGTGACAAAAATGCAGCTCTGAGACTTTATTAGGATGATGCACAAATGACGGATGCAATGAGGATATGGACAAGTGAGATGATGAAACACAATATGTACAAATGAAACTAGGAAAGACCTAAGGGACAAAAGGTGCCTGTGTCCAGGTTTTCACCTCTTGGGATTATTGCTCTTTTTTCTCTTTTTTGCTTTTTTTTCTACCAAGGTGCCTATTGCTAGGTTTTCACCAAGGCACTTTTTCTCTTTTTCAAATGTTTTTGGCTTTTTGAACTTTCTAAATTTTTTGGAATTTTGATCTTTTCTCATTTTTTTGGTATTTTTGAATTTTTCCATGTACAAAGGTGATGCTGACTCATCTGATACTCTCAACTTATACTCCTTTTGCTGATACTCTTTCCTCTGAATCAGGTGTGGAACCTCTTAAGATGAATTCTATTGATAGGTTCTTGCAATTCATCACCATCACAGTCGGCCAACTTGTAGGTCCCCATTCCAAATGAAGAAACAAGGACAAAAGACAAGGCCAATTTGCTTCCCACTTTCCTTTCTTTTCTCTATCAGCCTGATTTTTGGATTTTCTCTTAATACTAGATCTCCTACTTGAAAGGTTCTTGGTTTGATATGCTTGTTATAGTTTCTTTAAATGTGATTTTGATACACTTTCAAATGATCATAGGATTGAGTTTGATGTTCCTCCAACAATTCCAATTATTGAAGGCGGGCAACTCTATAATCTTCATCCGTTATTAATCCATGCAATGAGACTCGTAGGGATGGTATTTCAACTTCTAAGGGTAGAACAGCTTTGGCCCCATAAACCAATGAAAAAGGTGTAGCTCCTGTCAGGGTTTGAATGCTAGTCCTATAGGCCCACAATGCTAGATTGATTCGAAGATGCCAATCTTTTCCTGACTTGCCAACAAATCTCTGAAGGATTTTAAGGATGTTCTTGTTGGTAGCTTCTACTTGTCCATTACCTCGGGGATAATAAATGGATGAAGAGTGATGTGTAATATGGAATGTGTCACAAAGTTCATCAACATCTTTGTTCTTAAATTGTTTTCCATTATCCGTGATGATGGCATGAGGAATGCCATATCTGCAAATGATATGATTTAGAATAAACATGGAAATTTGCTTCCCTGTTGCAGTTGATAAAGGGACAGCCTCAACCCATTTAGTGAAGTACTATGTTGTCGTGATTATATACTTGTGTCCATTTGAAGAAGGTGGATAAATCATGCCAATCAAGTCAAAACCCCATTGATAAAATGGCCATGCTGTGACAAAAGGGTGTAACTCTTGTGCTGGTGCATGGATCAGGTCTCCATGGTATTGACATTTTGCACAAACTTTGACATATTGACAAGCATCTTTTTCTAAGGTTTTCTAAAATTACCCCATATGTAGGATTTTCTTAGCTAGGTTTAAACCACTCGAATGTGACCCACAAATCCCCTCGTGGACATCCTTTAAAGCTAATTTTGATTCATCTTCCTCTAGACATCTAAGGAGCATTCCATCAAGACCTTTATGATATAATGTGTCAGAAAGGATGGTATAACAAGCCACTTGTCTTATGAAATTTCTCTTTTGAGCATGGGTTTGGTCTATAGGTAAGGTTTGGTCTTTTAGGTAGGCATAGATGGGTCCATACCATGATGACTCGTGTCTATTTAAAAGGGCAATAATTTGGGTATCAGGTAGGTCAAATGTTGGTTTAACCAATTCTTCCACCAAGAACTCATACTTTTCATTTTGATTGGGCATTTGAAGTAAAGATGCCAAAGTAGCCATTGCATCCGCTACTCTATTATTGTCTCTTGGAATTTGTTCAAAAGTAATCAAAGCAAAGTAATTTTTCCAATCGTCCACCAATTTCTTGTTAGGCATCAACTTTTCATCCTTAGTATTGTACTCATCATTAACTTGATTAATGACTAATTGAGAGTCCCCATAGACTTGTAATTCTGCGACATTCCATTCCAAGGCCATCTTAATTCCTATGACCAAAGCTTCATATTCTTCTATGTTATTGGTGCAAGGGAACAATAAATTGTAAGATTTTGGGATTGTGTAACCTTGTGGTGTAATCAAAAGAATGCTTTCTCCACTACCATTTTGGGTATAAGATCCATCAAAGTATAAAGTCCATGTCTTAGCTTCTACATTCACAGTTTCAGAATCTGGGAATTCCACTTGCATAGGATGTGTAGATTCTTGAGGATATTCAACCAATTGATTGGCTATAACTTGACCTTTGATTGCTTTCCTATCAACATATTCAATGTCGAATTCACTAAGTACCATGACCCACTTTGCAATCCTTCCAGTTAAAGCTATTTTGCTAAGTAAGTATTTTAAGGGATCAATCTTGACTATGAGCTTCACCTTATGCAACAATATATAATGTTTTAACTTTTGAGAGGAAAATACCACTACTAGGCAAGCCCTTTCCATGAAGCTATAGTTTAACTCATATTTGATCAAGGTTCTACTCAAGTAGTAGATAGCTCTTTCTTTTCCTTCATCATCCTCTTGTGCCAATAAGACTCCTAAAGATATTTCTGCTGCTGAAATATAGAGTAACAAAGGTTTTCCTTGAATAGGTGACATCAATATAGGTGGATTCATCAAGTATGTTTTCAACAATGTAAAGGCTTTATCACACTCCTCATCCCATGTGAAGATGGTGTCTTTATGTAGTAATCTGGTGAAAGAATGACATTTTTTCGCTAATTGAGAAATGAACCTCCGTATAGATTGAAGCCTTCCTTGAAGTGACCTCATTTGACTAATATTCTTTGGAATGTCCATGTCCATTATTGCTTGTACTTTTTTAGGATCTACTTCAATGCCTTTTGTTGAGACAATGTATCCTAGGAGTTTTCCAGATTGTACCCCAAAAGCACATTTATTTGGGTTAAGTCTCACTTTGAATTGTTCTAGCCTTGTAAAAATCTTTTCAAGTATGGAAAAATGATCTTTTCTTTTATGTGACTTAGCTAAAATGTCATCCACATAATCTTCCATAAAGGTGTGCATCATGTCATGGAAAATGGTAGTCATTGCTCTTTGATAAGTGGCTCCGGCATTCTTGAGACCGAAGGACATTACATTCCAACAAAAAGTACCCCATGGGCATGTAAAGGCTATCTTCTCTTGATCCTCAGGCGCAATGCAAATTTTATTATACCCACTAAATCCATCCATAAGTGAAAACATAGAATGACCTGCAGTGAGATCCACAAGAGCATCAATGCTAGGTAATGGAAAGTCATCTTTTGGACAAGCAAGGTTTAAATCTCTGAAATCCGTGAAAAATCTTATGGTTTTATCATGTTTGGTAACCATTACAATGTTGTATATCCATTCAGCATATACTATTACTCTTATAATCCTGCCTTTAGTAATTTCTCCAATTCAGCTTTGACTAAAAGGGCTACATGTGGATGCATTTTTCTCAACTTCTGCTTGACGGGCTTAACCCCTGGTTTCACATGTAAGTGATGCATGATGAAACTTGGATCTAATCTGGGCATATCAGTGTATGACCAAGCAAAGTTGATTTGTTTTTCTTGAAAGAATTCAATGAATTCTTTTCTCTCCAAAGGACTCAAAGATGCTACCAAGTGAATGAATTTAGGATCTTCTTCTATTCCAATGTTAACCTTTTCTATGGGTTCAATAAGTATAGGTGATCTTTCATCTTCATGAGATGGTAAGGTGTCCAACCTCTCTCCCTTAGGTGCCACAGTTGGGTTTTCACCTTCGGAAACATCCTTTATTTTTACTTTTTTGGGTCTAGCATTGCCACATGGTGTTTTTCACCACTAGACCTTCTCATTTTTTTGTATATTTTCTCTTCATTTTTTGGATTAAGAGGTTGAACACCTGCCCCTACCATCATGTCCAGAGTAAATTCATTGGTGGAAGAATTGGTTTCAACTGCATTGAGGTATAAGGCCATTGCATTGTCATTTGGGAAGTAGAGTAAGTCATTTGGCTCGGAAAGATCCCAATCAATAAGTTTGGGATGCATTAAGGACAAGGATTCATTGGATGAGCTTTCATTTGAAGGAGTTAAGGACATGAATTCATTTGATGGTTCATACATTGTATCGTCATGGTCTATGACATGTGCTTCTTCAAGATGGTCCATGGAAGAAGGATCAAAATCTTCTCCATCAGAGTCCTCTAAGATTTTGATGGGAAAGAAAGCATGTGGATTAAACACTAGGTTAGAATCTCCTACCCATGAAGGTACCCAAGGTTCACCTATCCATTGAGTGAAAAGAGGTGTTTGTTCTACATTGACTTGTTGAGTTTCACTTGATGTTTGAGTTGAATTTGAACTTTGAGCCACATGTTCTTGATTCTCAAATTTAAGAGGAGTTGCATAAGTGTGAACGGTATCAACCTCTATGTCATGACAAGATTCTTCAAACAAGGAATCCCACTCATAATCCCTAGAATCATCTTCACTTTCAGAACCTACCATATGGACTTGTGCACGAAAATCATGCATGTTACTTGAACTTTCTCCTTTATGCTGAAAACCTATGTCGGATTTCTCTTCTTTTGCTCTCCAAACTGGTTCAATAGGTTCTAACAACCCTCTATGTTGAACTCATAAGGGTCCTCTTCCCTTATACCCCATTTTCTTCATGATATCAAATCCTTTGCCATATTGATCAGTTTGGATATTGATATGTTGCACCCTTTCATTGGAACTAGTTGAATTATTGTCCTCTTTATAAAGCCATTGTAATGCCTCATTATCTTCTTTGTCCATTTCTTGTTTGTCACATTCCCTTAAAAAATGGGAATTGTATTTATGAGGTTGATGATCTTTGGATGGCTTCCCATGTGTCCTTGGAGATGTAGGTAAATCAAATAGGGAAACAAAATATTCCCCTACCCCTTTTGAATTAATTTTACATTGTTTCTCAAATTGATTCATTAGGTTACTCATCTTTTCATAATGATCTTTCTTAGTTTGTTCTCTTTCCTCCTTAGTGGGTTTCGAAGTTTCCATTCTCAATGTTGAATTCTGAACTGAATTATCCTTTGAATTTGAACCCTCATAACTCATCTTTTCTTTTCCCTTAGTTGATGTAGTTGAGTTAGTTTTAATAGGGTTAGAAGTTGATGTGACATTTGATGAGGAATATAAAATTTGTGACTTGGCTTTAGAGCATTGCAATATTGGAAAGGAGTTGAATCTCCTCCAATCATGATCTCTTCCCCCATGTATGGAAATTTCATGCATTGGTGATATGTAGAAGGTACCGCCTGCATTTCATGTATCCATGGCCTCCCAAGTAAGATGTTGTAGGTCAATTTCATGTCAAGGACCTGACATATGGTATCCTTTTTGATAGGTCCCACTTGAATTGGTAGAATGATCATACCCTTTGAAGACCTTTCCTCCTCATCATAAGCCTTAA
>MU224180.1:368719-389426 GCA_018584345.1 Thuja plicata
GATTAGTGTTGGAGGTATTGTTGTTGTTGTTATTCTTGTTATCTTTGTAAAGTTTGATTTCTCCACTTTTTATCAATACCTCTTCCATTGTCACCCCATTCTCAATTAGGTCTTGGAATGATCTAGGGCATTGTAGCCTTAATCGATAGTTCATTTCATGATTCAAGTAGTTGAAAAAAATATCCATCTTCTCCTTTTCGGGTACACTTCAAGGGTATCTAGCGAATACCGCTCTCCATCATTGTAGGAAAAGTAGGAATCCCTCTCCTTCTCTTTGCTTGGTGCTACATAGATTAAGCATTGTAACCTCATGTTTGATGTTATAAGAATAGTGAGTTAC
Source organism: Thuja plicata (assembly GCA_018584345.1). Taxonomy (NCBI): domain Eukaryota; kingdom Viridiplantae; phylum Streptophyta; class Pinopsida; order Cupressales; family Cupressaceae; genus Thuja; species Thuja plicata. The sequence continues at coordinate 369,060 of MU224180.1, forward strand.
AAACTTAGAGGCCAATTCCTCAAAGGTTCGAATGCCGGAGGGTAACTTTGAAAACCACTCCATTGCCATACCTCCCAAACTTCTAGGGAATAACCTCACAAGGTAAGTTGTGTCATGCATGAACTCTAGACTTAAGGCACAAAATTCCCTTAAGTGATCTTGAGGATCAGATGTTCCTTCATATTTATCATATTTAGGATAAATAACATTTGTTGGAAATGGAATCATGATTAAAGACTTCTCAAATAGAAATGGACACAAAGCTTCGATCGAAAAGGGTTTAGGAGCCCCACTTTGTTTTATCGTGTCCAATTGCATTTGGAAAAGTTGGAATTGCTTATTCATGATTTCAATGGGAATAGCCTCAACTTCTTCTTGATTGAGTTTGGTGACATCATAATCATATGGAAGTTTGAGACCCATTTGTGCTAGGTCTAAAAAATACTTCTCCTTGTCTTTTTCCAACACTTTTTCCATAAGTTTCATGAAGAAAGGGCTTTGCATAGCCTCATTAACCTTTTCATCGGTTAACTCCTCATCATTAGGGTCAATGTTGCCCCCACTGTTGGTATTGTTCATCCCTTGATTGTTAGGATCCATGTTTGTTCCTCCATTGGTATTGTTGTTGGATCCTTTGTTGTTAGGATCAGCATTTCCCCCTCCATTGTTGTTCATATCCTTGTTTACATGGTTGATTTGATCGGGATCGCTATGTCCAAATGGAAAAGATATTCTCGGTTTTGTTTCTTTGATGGGTTCTGGTAAGGGTCTTGAAGAAATAAAAGGATCACCTGGAAAAAGGACACTCTTGCCTTAGATAAGATCCGTCTGGTTGTAGGGTAGTCTTAATGTAATGGAAATCGTAGGTTTTTAACTCACTTAAATGATCAATCTGTGGATGAATTTGCAAAATTCCCAATAATGATGGATTTTGATCCAGTTGAGTATACACAGAGGTAGAACGTTCAAAAGGGTATCCAAAAATGGAATTTTCTTGTTTTCAAACCCTCGGTATATACCCACTGTTTGCCCTTCTTTGTTTCTAGGCGGCACTTACCTGCATTTAGGTAGCCTTTTATCGTTGATAAGCGGTCACTGGAATCACTGTACGTGGCACTCTATAGTTACCAGGCAGCGTTTGCCTGTTTGATAAGCGGTTTCAAAATGTTTATATGTGACACTTTCTAGTGGCTTACACGGCTATTGAATATTGTCAAGTGATGTTTTAAGATTTGTAAGCGGCCTAGTTTTGTTTTTACATGGCTCTGAAATGTTGGTACGCAACGCTTTGCTTATCAAAGTTGAATTTATCATTTTTTTGCATTTTTTGGATTTAAAAATTTAAGGGCTTTGATCAGATTTGTAAGAAAAGAATCTTGCGTGAAAACACAGTACAAACTCAACACACACATCAAAGTTGTACCATATCCCTAAAACCACAACTAAAGTGTATATTATTGGATGTTTTTATAGGTTTACACAAGAATTTCTTCCAAACAGTCTACCTCAGAGTCAAACAAATTTGTATTTTAACAATGGCTCTACAAAGATAGGTCTGCTATTTTATCCAGGTTTTCAATGCTTTCTGCTCTAAATCTTGTCAAGATCCTTTACCCCTTGCGGGATTCCCACACACATGAAAGTAAAATTTTGCGCAATCCCGAAGGAATACTAGAGGAAGTGAGGATGGCTTGTACACAGTTTAGTCACTTTCTGATTAAGGTAAAGTGCATTTATTTATAGTGGGTTAGACGATGTCGCGGTAAAAGCAAATATCTCCCACTTTAGGTCATTCCCTCTCACCGTCCTCGTAAGGCAATTCTTGGGTGACAGGCCCTTTAAAGCTCTATTTAGCTAGGATGAATATTGAAAGCAAGAACCGAACTCATTCCAACAAGTTTGGGAATCTGATTCACTCAAAGAGTGAAGAAAATATCCCTATTGTTTTCCTTTGTTCCAAACACCTCAAGAAAAATTTGTTCATTTTCAACCTCTTGACTAGGAGGTTCTTAAAAATGAAATGTGTGGTTCAATTAACCCTCCCTTTCTTTCTACCACCCAAACTTGACACTTTTGGCTTTTCGATCAACTTTGAAAAGTTGAGAGCATATACCTAATGTCTCGTTTGAACGAAAAATAGTAAGGTGGCCCTAATTATGCTAGATTCAAAGAATTTGCCACAAGTTAAGCAATGCAAGCTTGATTAGATAAATACCTGTTTTTTCGAAGCTAGCAAGGCTAGGCGCATTTTTGAGTGATTTAGCTTATTTCCACTCACCTAGTGGTGATCATTCCCATGCCAGCTCCTCCAACAAGTTAGTCAAAACAAAGAGATACAAAGTGAAGAAAACTTGGAAAACTAAAAAGAAAAATTGCCTCCTAAAGCTCTTTTTAATGAAAATCTCATCAAGTTAAAGCTTTAAAGAAGTAGGCATGAAAATTAATTAAAGAGTGGGAAATTTTCTCTTGTAAGCAAAAAAACACTTTAATGTAGTGATCATATAAGTGTTCCTCCTCAAATAAAATCTCTAAAAGATTGGATGCATGAGTTTTTTTGTCATTTTAAACCTTGATTATCACCTCTTTGCTAAGCCTTGTGACCCGTTTCACTGGTTTTACACCTTCGGGTGATTTTTCATCTGCAGGACAGAAAAATACAGAGAGTCAAAACAGTGAGAAAATCAATAAAAACCTTATTTAAAGCAGAAACATTTACGCGACATTTAACAGCTAAAAGGTGGCATTTAAATGCTAGTACGCATAAATAGAAACTTTCTAAGCGGCTTTTAAATCCTCCTAAGTGGCTTAAAACAAATCAAAAGCAGCTAAAAAACAATAACATGCGGCCCAAAAAGTATAAAATGCGGCCAAAGATTGCTGGAAGGCGGCTCTTGAAAAATAATAGGCGGCACACTTTATCTGGCAGGTGGCACACTTTATCTAGCACGCAGCTATAGAATGAAAGATAGAGATGAAAGAAACTCTGTAGGCGCCATTTTATTGTTCACAGGCGGCTCTGAATATTGCATAGGCGGCTTTTCTCCTATTTTTCTGCAAAATAGCACAAAGAACAAAGCAAAACACACAAAATATTAAGATTAAACGTTAGAAAAGAGGCTTAAAGCCCCACTGTGGGCGCCATTTGTGTGTGTAAGATTAACACCTTCATGAAATTAGGATAATAAGCAACAACTCTATGGAAAGAAAATGCTATTTAATCTAAGAATTGAAGTTTAAAAACCCATATCATCTCATGGTTCTCTATCTAAGATTTGTTAAGAGAGCTCTCAGTCTTAATCTCTCCCAAGGACAATCCTAGAATGAGAAATAAATGATAAACAATGCTCAAATCTAGCTCAAAATGCTCAAAATTCTCCAAGATGTGTTATAAAACAACAAATGCTCCTAAACATGATATTCTAAAAATGCTATGCAAATGCTAAAATGTGATCAAAAGCTCTCAAATGCTCTCCAAATTCCTATAATAAGGATGCTTTGCTCTTGAAATTATTGGATCCCAAACATAAAGAAAATGGCTTGTATTTATAGCAATTTCCCAAGGGTAGGGGGTAGAGTGAGTTGATCATGATCAAACTTTGGTTAAGTCAAAAGCTTTGAGGTGTTCTCAGATGGAGGGAAAGTTGGTTGGTTGTCTCAAAGAAATTAGGAATTAAATAACTCAATCATTTAATTAATTTAGCCATGGAAGGGTGAATGGGTTGGATTTGATCTTTTTGATTTAAACTATACAATTAATTGATTAAAATCAATTGCATAATTTTGATTAATCCCTTGTAGGCTTGAATTTAACTATTTGATTTCATGATTATTTAATCCTTTGATTTAATTTGATTTGTTGTCCACTTTGCTTGTTAAATATCCATTTGATTTGATCCATTTTAATACATTGAGATGAAGTTGGAGGTAATTGGCTGAGATTTACAATTTTGAATGCTTAAGGATACACCTGGTCAATTTTAGGTGTCTACACATTGGTTAAAGAAACTCATCATAATAGAGATTCCAATGTTACGCCAATGCAAATTGATTTATTAAATGGTTTAAGAAATACAAAAGTACGTAAAAATCTATTAATCAGCCATATGTTTATCAACTTGCGATGCAATAATTTTTACATGTTTGACATATTGCAGGTCAAACACCACAATTCTATGTGCTACAATGGTCATAAATTTTGCATCAAAAAGTTGGATGACATGAAGAAAACTTGTTATTCTAGGATAACTGCAGTCTTTGAGGTGACTAATATTTCATTTATAAATGACATACATCCTCAAAACTCTCAAAATAGATACTATGACATTTTGGATGATATACTTGAGTGTGACTTCAATTCCTTCAAATCATTTATATTCCTTGTCAAATGCTAGAGGCTACGACTGAATCAAAATGATCTTGATAGAACTATTATTGAACATGATAATGGATTTACAATGGTTAATACAAGGTCCTTTGAGCCAGTTGGAGATGAGCCCTATGTTCTTCCAAGCCAATGTGAGTAGCTATTTTACTTAGAGGTTCCAAATAAAATGGGTTAGTCATTTGTTGTTAGACATGATCCAAGAGGAATGTCGATAAAGTGTAATGTGACCAAAGAAGAAGATACCAAAGAAGTAGAAGATGATGTAGATGATGATCACAATCGACAGTTAGTCGATGATGTTCCTGACATAAACGTTCACAAAGAAAAAGACCTAAATTATGATGATGATGATGATGATGATGATGGTCATGATGATGAGTTCGATGAAGAAGAAGATCAATGACATGAATGAAATGTATGAGGTATGCAATATCCTTAATTTAATATGCCATTGAATGAAATCCTTGATTGAATGAAATATTGACTCAGTGTTACATTTTAGCCAACTTCATTTTTATTCGATATTAAAATAATCATATAAAACTTTTAAGAATCCTTTTAGATCCAATTTTTTTTTCCTAAAACAATTAAGATTGACAAAATATTTTAGTTAAAAATAACCATGAAATGCTTATCACCTTAAGGAACAAGATTTTTTGTGTTGAAAAGATTTAAAATTATCAAATGATTTTTGTGAAAAGATGTTTGCCAACTTCATCTCTAAGTGCATTCATCCTACCCTGTCAACACTTTCATGTCATTTAATAACATAGCTTATGAAGATACATATGTGATTTATGATACACGTGTTTCTATTATTACTCATATATTTAATGTATTTATTGTTTATCAAATTACAAATGTAATTCTTATGATGCTCAATTGTTGGTGTTGATTTCATGTATAAATGTTGTGTGATTCTGTCATCCTTGGTGCAAACAGGTAATTGACTACAGAGTCAACCCTATTGTTGAGGGTTTTCCATAGGAAAAATAAAGTAAAGTTAAGAAATTAAATAATATACAATGATTATGATGACTGTATATTGTTCATGTTGTCTATTATGTAATTTTTAGCATACACATCATGTAATTTTTAGCTAAAATACGATAAATGAATTACATATGCAAGATCTTGAACCGTATTGATGAGGATCCTACACAGTGTCATGGATCAGTAGGTATAAGTCAATAAACCCTATAGAAACAATATATTAGTTTCTTTCTTTCTCTTTACTTCCAAACCTACCAACCTTGATGTGATTGTCCCACAAGTCAACACTACTCCCACTGCCCTATATCACTGTCCCATTCTTCAATCCCTCCAAATTAAATTGTTTCTTTTGCGGGAACTTCTAAATATTAGGGTTATTACTCTCGTCATGTCCCTAGACACCTCCAACACCCTATACAAGGTGACAAAACTCCACAAACACAACACATCAACACTGCTAATTATCAACACTTGAGGTCCCAGCTAGGTTGATTCAAATTTTAATTTTGCTCATATATCTCTCATTATCAACTATATCTCTCATCTGATGGACTTCAGGTACCACCAAATAGGTATTTTTTAGATGTATCTTCCTTGAGTAAGGAAAATGCAGAATAGAAGATGAGTATCTCTTCTAGTAGGTCTAAAATAGGGAGATCAACTAGAGGTCAAAAGATTAGAAGAAAATTCAATAAACACATGAAATTTTTCCTTTCTCAAGGAGGGTCGTGTTCTTATGATGATGAGACCAAAGGCAACTTTGAGGTTCCCTTGAGGTACAAACATCTACAGAAACAATGGGTACCCATGAAACTGCCTCCAATAAACATTGGCTTTTGCGTTAATAAGAGGATATATCGCATAGCACCATCATTACATGGTTTGGGCCTATTTTCCATGGATGATATAAAGGCCAGTTAAAAAAATGTTGTTGAACTAATAGAGTATGTCAGACCTTGTTACAATTACAAAAATTGGATGCAGATTGTTCGATATATAAAAAGTATGCATAGGTATGCACTGCCACCAAATAATGTACAACGAAAAGATAATGATCAAAGTAAAAGAGTTTCTATGTACATTGATGAAAGGCCAAAATAAACAGGGAATATTGCAGGTTTCATAAATAGTACGTGACCTGGGTCAACTAATAAGCGACCCAATTGCATATTCAAGGTGCATGAGGAAAATCGTGTATTTGTATATGCAATAAAATTAATAAGTGTAGGGGAAGAGCTGCTAATAGATTACAATTTGAAATGCATAGATACAAACAAAGTTACTATCATGGGGGTGGTATGTACTTATATATACTATTTAAATCGACCTCCAATAAAAGATCCCAATATATCATTTTATTATTAAGTTTTTTTTATAACTCTATTGGTTTAATTTCTCTAACATTTTTATATTTAATCTTTCTCACAGGGGGTTAGCCATCCATCACATAGTACAGGTAGGGATGCAGATCCCAGTCCTTCTTCCAGGCAGGTAAAAGTCATTGTAATTGTACAAATTAGATAGAAGCAAAATGTTATATTATTATGTTCTTTTCTTGAGGGTTTTGCACTAATTTTGATAATGTTACTAATATTCTTGTCACAAACTGATGTTTAGAGAAAGGGTAAAGAAACTGCGATACCCAAGATACATGTACGGAGGTGGAATGGACAATATCATTGCAGGAGGAGATTGCAACATTCCCGAATCCTGCTAGGGCGATAGAAAAGGCCCTTAGAAGAATTAATAAAGAAGTTGTTTCTTTCGCATTTGTACAGCCTCAAACTCCCGAGATAGAAGCGAGGGAAAAATATTTGATGGAGATAGTAGAAAAATTGGAAGTAAGCATTAATGAAATCTTTAATTATAACAAAAGTTCAATAATGGTTTATATTTTATACTCTTATATGTCATGGACTAAAATATGTACGTGTTGTTATTACAGAATCATTTGCGTCATCCTCATCAACCTGCCCCTGACCTTGATCAGGGCATTTTAGGTAGTTCAGGTAAAATAATTTTAGTGGGAAAGGATGCAATTATTAATGTGTTTTTTTACCATTTTATAAATGTATGCAAGTATTATTGTGTGTAAAAAAATCAATCTCTTGGAATTTTTTTTCCTTTGGGTTAGCATTAGCAAAAACATTTTAAAGTAAAGTTTTTGTATTCACCACTCTTTTTTGGAAAATACTTAATTTTTTGTATATTGAATGTATTATTCTTTAGGTATGTCGATACACCAGTGCAAACGCGTCCTCCTTTAAGGTCAAACCACGATGTATTTTTGATTACAATGTTGTCAACGCGTAGCATGCATACATCCACTCCTTCACATGCCAGAGTTGGTAGATCCCTCTTCTTCTCTCTTCTATTATATGTTTATTTCTCTTCAAGTGTTCTTTCTTGGGGGCATTTCATATATTTTCTACTGGAGGAGATGCATCTCATCGGGATCCTACTATTGATGAAAACATACCGTCATTTCCTAGTTCTTCCCGTATTACTAGTACGAGATCATTGAAGGTCACTTTGTTGTTCAGTGAGGAAGATGTGCTTCCTTTAAAAATACAGAAGGTTACAGGTACTTTAAAATTATTATTAGATATATTCTAATTGTAATTTAATTATTGATCACTTTTTTTTGGAGTAATGATTCCATGATTTGTTTGCAGGAAAGAAATTTTTTTTCTAAAAATATGAATGAGCTTACATTGCAGATATTTGGGCCCACCATACGTAAAAGGTGGAGCATCATATGTGAACTAACCCTATTCAACTATTTCAATTTCATATCATTGCTAGAATAGTTTACCTTTCATCCATTTCTTGAAGTATATTAAACGTAGCTTCAGTTCATTTCAGAATCTAACAAGTTTGTTTTTGCTTAAAAGGTGGAATGACCAAGAAAAAAAGCTAAAAGATGAGCTCACAGAGTGTTTGGTTGAGCTCTTTAGAGATAATTTTTTGAAAAAGAAAAGTTCCTTGAGAAAGATGGCCAATATCTCAAATATCTGAGGGACCAGTACAGAACACATTTAGAGAATAAATGAAAGTACGAGTGTCCTCCCATGATTCTAGAGTTGGAATGGAGGGACCTCATTTTAGATGCGAATGAGAAAATTGATAGGAAAAAAGAAAATATGCCACCAGAAACTAGAAGAAGGTATGTGATACTATTAATAATGTAATTATGTACTACTTACTGATCTATATATTTATATAATCTAAGATATTTCAAACTTTTCATAGACCGATGGACACATCAAAGGAAACTAAGGCCAGAATAGAAAAGCACAACCAACACAAACTTGGCCTTGGTGGTTATATGAAACTTTCCACATGACTTGTAAGTAACATTAAATCAAATATATATTGAATCGAAACATTTATAAATTACAAACAATTTTGTTTAATCTAACAATACAAGCAAAATTCACGATATTAAGCAAAAATGCAGGGATCTGAATTCAATGTGGCGCACACCGAAGATGAAAAAATAATTTCCTTCTAGCATGGCTATGTAGTTTTGGATGAATGCCTATGAGAGTCAAGTAGCCACACATGAGATTCTAGTGCATCGGTCACACATGTAAATAGGCCAAATGAAAATTATTTTGACAAATTGAATACTTGAGCAATAATTTATTAATTTGATGTTAATTTCCAACATAAAATGAATAATTTTTATTTTAAATAAGAAAGCAATGATAACAATGCGCATGATATTGCAATGCAACCTGCTAATCCTGGAACAAAACCTGCACATGACTAAGGTCCTGTTGTGCATCCGAGTGGTGAAGGTATCCATTTGCTATTCCATTTTTTTAATGTAATTATTGATACAATTAAACATCTTAAACTGAAATTGTTGTAACCTTTTTTGTTTATTTTTTAGAGCATGTAGACTGTGGTGACCAAGTGGAGCATGATCTGAGTAGGTAGCAACAGGAATGTGATGTGCCTCCATTAGGTAAAGAGGACCAATGTTATTCCTCTAAATGAGTTTAATTGAAATTGGTGTATTGATTAATGTAATTAAACTTCATATTTCAACTCTAGAGTATTTAGAGGGTGTTCACCCTATTGAGGTTGAGGCTAGACAACATGATACGATAGATGATGTTGCCCATCAGTTAAAAGAAATTCCCTGTTATGTTCTTTTAATTAATGAAATACTTGTAACAATAATAAAAAATGTTTTTAATTTGACCCATATCTTTGTTATTGTAGAGTACCCCCCTTAACGTCATCTTCCTCGTCTTGAGTACAAGACAAGGCATACACTAAGATCACTAGTAGAAGAGGGAGGCAGGGATGCATAATTCAATGTTCCCTTTAGTCTTTTCTCCAAAAACAAAACAAAAAAAGAAATGAATGTAATCTACCTTATTTGATGATGACTGAATTTTATATTTTAATAATGGGTGAATGTTATATTTTATTAATGGATGAATGAATGAATGATTTATGTTAACATGGAATTTAAAGTTATGTTAGGGGGGGGGGGGAGGGGCCAAATGAGCTTCCACCTTCACATGGTTGGACCTGTTAAGTAGAGAATATTAAACTATTCTCAAAACAAAGAGAAGCTCAAACTTGTTTCAGGGACAGGTGACAGACGATATGGCCAATCAAAGCTTGCTAAGAGTATGAAGACTGGTCCTTAGACACCTAGGTCAAACATTGGTAATACTCTAAATTTTAAATATCACTTATTGTAATGGTTCACTTGATATTGGGGGTTCTAGTTATTGAGAATCATATGGCCTATAGTCTTCCATGTTCTCCTGCTTCCTTTAGATCCTAAATGAATTTTTTTATTTTATATTATTTCTATTGAAGAAGATTTAAACTCAGCACCATCCATATGCTTGCAACATGACTTTTACAATTATACCAATTGCCTTTTGGCTAGATCCTAAATGATGTTTAACTATTGGTATTACTGGTTCTATTGATTTTTTGTTTCCTTAGGTTCTCCTTCTAGCAATGTGCATACTCTAGTTAGTACCTGTTGCTATGATAGTTCTCTTGGTAAAGTATTTTATGAGATAAGCATTTTGAAACTATTGGTTGCTTATCGAATTTAAAGCTCTATGTGAGGCTTTTGTTGGAAACTTATACTTGGAAAACTTGCACCTATGCTTGCATGGATATAAATGACCTACACCTTATGAGAATACTCAACAACAAATTAAAGACCAACAACTTACTTTGGATTTACCACTAAGAAGAACTAAGATATAGCTGTCATAACTCTTTGATTTCACCCCAACAAGCTGGGCTCGACCCTTGTGGGAGTCTCATTTTACCCCACTTTTCAGGATCATATATGTTTCTACATATTAACTATTGGTTTACTGAGAGGGGGGTGAATCAGTAAATATTGAATCTTCTTCTTTAAAACTTAGATATCTGATTCAACTCGGTAACTCAAATAACAATAGCAACCGAAACTAAGATAAATCTACTTATCTCAATCAATAACATATATCATATGAAACTAACATCCAAAATTATCAACGCAACACACATAACACCAGATTTAACGAGGAAACCCAATTTGGGAAAACTTCTATGGGAATTGTCACCCACAAAAAGAAATAATCTTCTGAAGTATGCTCGGTTAAGAGCCAATCCTGTTAAAGATTACAATGCACATTTGTTAGATGTGACCCTATTAGGTGATTTTATTTAGATATATTAAGATCTTCACCCTTTTAGAAGTGGCCTAGTCAGAGGGCTTAAACATTCCTCCTAGAATGTTACCTTTCTGAAGGATTTATAAAAGGACTTATTAGGTCCACTCGGTTAAGATTTTTTTTGTTACAAAGGTTAATAAGCAATAGTGTAATGGTTTGATCTATATATCTACAACTACCTCTTGCTTGATTAGATCCCTTATACGCTCTTTGTCACTACTAGCATCAATAATTCATCAGTCTCTTATTTGGATTGGATCTTCACCTCTTTGCTCTTCTCTGCTTCACTCGATAGGTTGACCACACTTCAACCTTTCAATTTTCCAGCATCTCTCTTGTAAATATACAAGCTCATCAATATATAGGCCTTTTTTGTCTCTTAATCTCCTTGGTTAGGTTTTCCTTTATTTTCTCTTAGTCATCAAATCATCTTTTTGAACCGATTCAATGTATTTGCGACTCGGTTAAATGGTTAACTTTTACCTTGGGACTTGCACTATTCTTGGAACTCACAACTTCCCTTTTGCCGCTTAATCTCCATCTCATATTTTGAACTTGAATTTTCATGACCACAGATCTCTACAAAAAACTTCACCTTCATCCTTAACATCTTCTTGATCTTCGTGGCTTCGCATTAAATGCCTTCTGATCCTTGAATTCAAACTATGTTTCACGCTTGGTGACTCAGTGATTGACCACTTGATGTCTGACTTTGCTCGGTTACCAACCTTGCTTGGTGACTGACCTCTACTCAATTGTAAACTTTTCTCAATGACTAAATTTTCTTTTCTCGACTGACTAACACTTCACTTTACCAACAAACTTCTCTCTACTCGGTAATTAGACTTGTTCCCTCTACCATCTTGACTTTTCTTTCTTTACCGACTTAACAACATAAAATGTTAAGTAGAAAAAAATTATACCAATAGTACCTTATCATTGTCTGATCTTTATTATCTACATAATTAAGTTTCCTTTTGAATGATATGGCAACTTAATATAAGCCAGAAATCAATTACTTGACATCAATGACAAAATAACAACTGATCTAACCATTCCACTTTCTTGTATTCCTCTGAACTCGGTCTTCATCATTATTACCATCAGTTAGTTAACATTAACACAACTAGCTAGGAAAACATTGGATCTTTCTAGTTTAGAGAGCATTTGATATTGGATAGGCAGGTATATGGAATAGTCTTTAGTCATTGCTTAGAGATTTCAAAGTTCTAACATCATTTATTTAACATTTTTGCAGGTTAGGGAAGCAAGCATGGAGGGGCAAAGCAATAGTGTAGCAGATGAAGAGTTGCTTCAAAGATATGCTTCAAGCTTCCAGTCATTCAAGAAACGACTGGATTCTTTCATTACTTTTCATCATCAAATGCAACATATAATTTGAATCAAACTCAAAGGAATAATTACATGTAAAACATAAAAGTTCAAATGTACCTCATCATTTAGAATGCAAGGCTCTACCTGATTGAGTTGGGTAGGTGAAATTAGGTAACACTTACTAAATTTCTTAATTGATTAGCTAGGGAAATAAAATTCATGCCAAAGGATTGTTGCTCAATCGGTAGGGACTATTTGAGATATTGGCCTCCTAATGCAATTCTTCGATATTAACAAATATCACACAAGTATAGTCTGATATATGTCATTAAAAAGATAGGACTTCTATTTGTTTATGATTTGGAAACAAAAACAACAGTTTATAGGAACCAGATCAGTCCTAATCCAATATTTTTAACATCTGAAGCAACCATAGTTGGTGGGTTCTTTGTTGTCAATCGGAGAGGGAAAGTTTTGCTTGCAACTATTAATGAAGCTACAATTGTGCCCTTTTGTTAGCGGACAAGTGGTTTTTTGATATATGTATTTTGACTGAAGCTTTCTTTTCATTTAATGATTTACATGTATTAAAAAATGTGCATGTTGAATATCTATAGCTCAACAACCTTGAGCTTGCTATGAATCTTGCAAAAAGGGGAAACCTTCCTAGGGCTAAAAATCTGGTAAGTGTCGACAACCATGATTTTGCATATTTTAGTGCATGTCTAAAATGTATGCATTGGAATACATGAGAATCAACTCCCAAAATAATTCTCTACTATTGCAACCAACATTGTAATAACAAATTGTAAATATTCTTGAGAACTCGTGCATGTTCATTCACTTGGAATTAATTCTAGTAGTATTTAACATGTGTATGAAGTTGGGCATTTTGACTGAGACCTCACACAGGAAATTGAGGAGGATTTTTAAAGAAAAGTTTCCTAGCACTTTTATTTTTAGCATTTTCTATTTCTTTTTTGTTTTTTTTAAGTAACTAAATGGAATTCATGCATGATTGAACCTAACGGACTCCTGACTAGTGTAAATTCAAATGATAAGCAAAAGATTGTATTATATGACAAATTGAATGTCTACTTTTTTTTCAGTATTAGGCATAAAAAATACATTTTTAAGATTGTAACTAATAATATAAATTGGTACCATTATATTCTTGTATCTTAAAGAAATAGATGTAATTAAATATTTATGTTTTCTATGTAGGTTGTCTAGCAGTTCTGATGCAGAGGCTCATGAAAACCAATCAATCTTCATAGATCTTGATGATCCAATATCCTTTCTGATCTAGGAGCATCTTGGGTCATTGGAAATCCTACTCAACCAAAAATATGTTTGCTTTTGTTCTTTATCTTGTTTGGAGGCTGCTTGGTGAAGTTCTCTATTGCTCGGGTTTTGTCGCTTGGGTATGCTTGTTCTGAGTTGGTCTTTTTTGCTTGGGTTTTTTGTTGCTCAGGTATGCTTGTTTTGAGTTCAATTTCTATTGCTTGGTTATGCTTGTTCTGAGTTCATTCTCTGACGCTCAGGTTTGTATTCTTTTGCTCGAGGTGTTCTTTGCCCGAGTCAGTCTATTGCTCAGTCATCCATTGCCCGAGATGTTTATTTTGGAGTTGGATCTGGTGGCCAACTTCTGCATTTAATTTATGTGGCTTAATTAATGTGGGATCTCTCATTGGAATCTGTGTGGACCTAAATCTAGGTCTCTCTTATGGATTTGAGCACTGACTTCTTAGGTGGACTCTTGTATATATTTGTTTCTATGTTCTTAGTTTAGCAGCAGTTTTGGAAGAGGAGAAAAGATTAAGTATTGAATTATCTGGAAGGTAGGTCTGGGACCTCACATGTATGAAGATCAATTTGTAATTCATTGAATATATGGCTGAAACTAGGAAGGCCTTACAGCTTGACATGTAATGAGTTTGATTAATTAATGAAAAGGATCTCTGTTGTTTCTTCTCTCACTCTGTTGTTGTTGTTGTTGTTGTTTCTGAATTGTATCTGCACGCTGGTTTGGTAGTTGGGAGTGCCTTTGGCCCCATCCTCCTGCCCTCCTTGCGTCAAGTGGTATCAAAGAATTGGTGAGATCTAAGTTCCTTCTTGTAAAACCTAACCCTAGTTGGTGATATTATTGTGGGGTAGCAGATTGCGATCTGAACTACAATTGTAGAGGGATTCAAGATGGTTCATGGGAGAGGAAATGCAGATCCAGGTCTAGCTAATATGCTTAGATAGATGACCACTAGATTGGAAGCTGTTGAGACAGCCCAACACAAAGGAAGACATCTTGAGGATGTTAGCGATGATGAATTGGAAGAGGTTCAAGGTGAAGCTGCACCTACACCGGTGATGGATCAGGAAGAAGAAAGATTCCTGTACGCTTTGACAAGTTTGAAGTCCACACCTCAGTTTAATCCTCATAAGTATAGTGGAAAATTGGATTCTGATGAATTGATTGACTGGATAACTGAGATGGAGAAGTACTTTGAGTATGAAAATGTACCAGAGGACAAGAAGGTGAATATTGAAAGCACAAAGCTGAAAGGTCATGCATCCTTATGGTGGGAACATCTGCAATTGGATAATAAGAAGAAAGGTAAAGACAAAATCAAGGTATGGGATAAGATGGTAAACAAATTGAAAGGCAAGTTTCTACCTTGTGATTATCAGATTATCCTGATTAGGAGAATGCTGAGTTTAAAGTAGAAAGACAGATCTGTAAAAGACTATACTGAAGAATTCTACAGATTAGACATAATATTTGGACATGTAGAAGATGAGGTGGAAAGAGTAGCAAGATATCTGAATGGATTGAGAAGTTCCATACAAGATGAGATCAGTTTGGTCAAGATGGAAAGCATTGAGGAGGCATATCAGTTTTCCCTAAAAGCTGAGGGTACATTGAACAAAAGATATGAGCAAAGACAAAGAGGCAGAGGTGGTAGATTCCCTAGAGGAAGAGGTAGATCTCATGGTGAAAATAGTAGATCTAAACCAGACAAGTCAAATTCAGACACATATCAAGACAAAGGAAAGACTGAATGGAAAGGTGGAAGTTCATACTGAGGAAGAGGCAATTACTCCTGAGGTGGCTATAGAAGAAGAGGGTTCCAAGTAACTTGTTACAATTATGGAGAGGAAGGATACAAATCTTTTGAGTGTACACATGCAAGCAATAAAGTTGGTAGTATCATAGATGCTTTGGTGTCAGAAGAGTCACCGAATGAAGCTGAGAAGGAAGGAAATCACATGATCTGAAGGATACTATGGAGTGAGAAAGATAAGCAAGATCCTATCAGGAAAAGTTTATTCAAGACCAAATGTAGAGTTGCAGACAAAGTTTGGAAGGTGATTGTTGATAGTGGAAGCTCAGAGAATCTGGTATCTGAGGAAATGGTCACAAAGTTGCAGTTGGAGAGGATAAAGCATCCAAAGCCCTATCAGGTCTCATGGATCAAGGATGAACATACATTAATGGTGAGTGAACAATGTTTTGTGAATCTCAAAATTTGAAAGTATTATGATAAGGTGTTGTGTGATATTATGCCAATGGATTATTGTCATATTTTGTTGGGTAGACCTTAGCAATATGATAGACATACTATACATGATGGAAGATTGAATAGATATTCTATTTGGATTGATGGTAAGAAACAAGTTTTGTTACCTTTGGTTGAAGAATATTTTGGTGAGATATGTACATATGTGAAAGTTTGTTTGATGGAAGGTAGATAGTTTGTTAAGGATTTGAAAATAAATGATATTTGTTATGCTTTGATTCCTAGCAACCAAGTAAGAATACAAAAGATGACATTCCTGCAGAAGTTGAAAAGTTACTCACTGAGTACAAGGAGATAATTTTAGATAATGTACATGATGGTTTTCCACCAATGAGAGATATTAGTCATTATATGGATATTATTCTTGGAGCTAGTTTACCAAACAAAGCACCACATAGGTTAACACCGACCGAGAATGAAGAGCTTAACCGATAAGTTCATGAATTATTGAACAAAGGCTTGATCCGAGAAAGTTTGAGTCCATGTGCAGTACCTGCTATATTGGCACCTAAGAAGAATGGATAATGGCTAATATGCACTGATTCTAGAGCAATTAACAAGATCACAGTGAAGTATAGGTGTCCTATTCCAAGAATGGATGACATAATGGATTGTTTGAGTGGAGCAAGATATTTTATCAAACTTGATTTGACAAGTGGATATCATCAGATCGGAATCAGAGAAGGTGATAAATAGAAGACCACTTTCAATAAAAAGGAAGGTTTGTATGAGTGGTTGGTTATGCCTTTTGGTTTAACTAATGCACTAGGTACATTTGTGAGGTTAATGGATGAAGTTTTGAAGAAATTCTTGAATAAGTGTGTGATTGTATACTTGGATGATATTATGATATTTAGTAAGACTAGAGAAGAGAATTTGATGCATATAAGGCAAGTGCTACAGAGATTGAAAGAGGAAAAGTTGCTGATAAATCTGAAAAATTGTTCCTTCATGAAAGAAGAGCTTGTATATTTCGGTTTTGTGATTTCAGCTGATGGTTTGAAGATGGATCCTGAGAAGGTTGAAGCTATATTTAGTTGGCCTACACCTGAGAATGTCACTGAGGTAAGATCATTTCATGGTTTGGCAAGTTTTTACAGGAAGTTTATCAGAAATATCAGTTCTATTTGTAATTCTATGACCGAGACAATGAGAGGAGACAAAAGAGAATTCAAATGGACACATGGAGCTGATAACAATTTTGAGACTTTGAAGTTGAAAGTTGTTGAATTACCCATGTTAGCATTACCTAATTTCAATAAGGTATTTCAAGTTGAATGTGATGCAAGTGGAGGTGCAATTGGAGTTTTATTGATTCAAGAAGGTAAACCTGTTGCTTTCTATAGTGAAAAGTTGAATGATGCTAAGAGGAAATATTCTGTCTATGATCAAGAGTTCTATGCTATTGTTCAAGATATGAGGAAGTGGAGACATTACTTGATGCCAAATGAATTTGTTTTGTATACTGATCATAAGGCCTTACAATATTTGGGTAGTCACAATAAGTTGAATCAAAGACATATGAAATGGGTAGAGTATTTGCAGAGTTTCACATTTGTGATTAAACATAAGAGTGGAGTTTCTAACCGAGTTTCTGATGTATTGAGTAGAAGAAGATCTTTGTTGACTGAAATGAGAATTGAAGTTCTTGGTTTTGATGACATGAAGCATTTGTATGAAAGTGATCCTAATTTTTTTGAGAAGTGGAGAGTATACATAGCACCTAATTCAAATCAATCAAGTAAGTATGAAGAATATTTCATTGAGGAAGATATTTTGTGCATACTAAGAGGCTCAATGGGAACTAATTTGATTAAGGAGAAACATAGTAGTGGTTTGGCTGAACATTTTGGCATTGATAAAACATTGAGTTTGCTTAAGAAAAGGTATTTTTGGCCTAAGTTGTATAAGGATGTTCAGAAATTTGTGAAAAGTTGTGGAGTTTGTCAAGTTGCAAAAGGAGTGAGTCAGAATACTGGTTTGTATACACCAATTACTGTTCTTGAGAAACCTTGGAGTGATATCCTCATGGATTTTTTTCTTGGCTTATCGAGGACAGCAAGAGGTAATGATTCCATATTTGTTGTTGTGGATAGATTTTCTAAGATGACACATTCTATACTATGTAAGAAAAAATTAGATGTAGTACATATAGAAGATATTTTCTTTAAGGAGATTGTCAGATTGCATGGATTACCAAGGAGTATCATCTATGACCGAGACAATAAATTTGTTAGCTATTTTTGGAGAACACTCTAGAAGAAGTTGGATACTGAGTTGAAGTATAGTTCTACATTTCATCCATAGAATGATGGACAAACAGAGGTTGTAAACAAAAGTTTGGGTAACTTATTGAGATGCTTAGTTGGAGACACACCCAGTAATTGGGATTTGATGTTGCCATAAGCAGAGTTTGCATACAATAGTTAAGTAAATAGAAGTACTGGAAAGACACCTTTTGAGATTGTTCATGGCACACAATCGAGAGGTATATCAGATTGGAGAGATATTGTTGGAGAAGAGAAAAGGAGTGTTGAAGCAGAAGAATTTGTTGAGTTCATGAAGACATTGCATGAAGATATAAAATATAAATTGGAGAAAAGCAATCAGAAATACAAGGATTGTACAGATAGATCTAGAACACATAAAACATTTGAAGTTGGTGATGCAGTAATGGTTCATTTGAAGAAAGGTAGATTTACTATTGTAACATATGGTAAACTGAAGATGAATAAATTTGGTCCTTGGAGAATACTGAGAAGATTTGACATTGGAAATGCTTATGAAGTTGAATTACCTGATGACATGGATATATCACCTATATTCAATATTTCAGACTTGTATGAGTATCATGAACCTTATGAATAAGTAGCAATACCAAGTGATTATCCTAAGAAACAGATAGAGGAAGTTGAACAGATTTGAAACAAAGAGTTAGCAGAAGTACAAGAGGAAAGGAATACATGGAGTATTTGGTAAAGTGGAAGAACAGACTGATTGAGGACTCGTCTTGGATTTCTGAATCTAAGTTGGATTCATTTTAGGTTGGACTTGATACATGATTTAGGGAATCATTTCTTGTACCCAAAGTGTCTGATGCAGGAGCATCTTGGGTCATTGGCAATCCCTCTCAACCAAAAATATGTTTTCTTTTGTTCTTTAGCTTGTTTGGAGGCTGCTCAGAAAAGTTCTCTATTGCTCGGGTTTTGTAGCTCGGGTATGCTTGTTTCGAGTTGGTATCTATTGCTCAAGTTTCTGTCGCTCGGGTATGCTTGTTACGAGTTCAATTTATATTGCTTGGTTATGCTTGTTCTAATTTCATTCTATGATGTTTGGGTTTGTCTTTTATTGCTCAGGGTGTTCTTTGCCCGAGTCACTATGTTGCTCGATCATCCTTTGCTCGAGTTGTTTATTTAGGAGTTGGATCTGGTGGCCGACTTCTGCATTTAATTTATATGGCTTAATTAATGTGGGATCTCTCATTGGGATCTCTATGGACCTAAATCTGGGTCTCTCTTATGGATTTGAGTGCCGACATCTTGGGTGGAATCTTGTATATATTTGTTTCTATGTTCTTAGTTTAGCAGCAATTTTGGAAGAGGAGAAAAGATTAAGTATTGAATTATCTGGAAGGTAGGTCTGGGACCTTGCATGTATGAAGATCAATTTGCAATTCATTAAATATATGGCCAAAATTGGGAAGGCCTTACAACCTGACATGTAATGAGTTTGATCAATTAATGAAAAGGATCTCTGTTGTTTCTTCTCTCACTCTGTTGTTGTTATTTCTGCATTGTATCTGCAAGATGGTTTAGTAGTTGGGAGTGCCTTTGGCCCCATCTATCTTCCCTCCTTGCATCACTTTCATCAAATGAACATATTATTAGAGTCAAAGTAATCTCCTTATGAACCTATATATGATAGGTCCCTCTAATCCATACTCAGACATTCAGGATCAATCTCTAATACAAACATCTCTTACTAACAAATAACTTGTAGAAAACTTGAATGTAACAGACATTTGATAGTGGCCTACAATCCTTGGCCTTAACTCCACTTCACAAATATCTATTTTGTCATCCAAGGTCCATTCAAACTTTCCTCATTCATTCAAATCATCAAGACCAAAACAAATAACCATTCTTTGACAATGCAGCTATTGTCATTGGCATGATAGTTAGATTGCTGCTGTGAAGACATTATCACCAAAACATCTATGGATTCATGCATCTTTCACTATTCATGTTGATTTGGATTTTATAAACCTCCCCGATTAATTAACCACCAATTTGAATACATGCAATTCAAAACAAAATGTGAACCTTATGATTGTATTGTATCCTCTTGAATATATCAAAGATCCTTTATATATATA
>MU224180.1:389565-406882 GCA_018584345.1 Thuja plicata
TATATATATATATATATGAGGATTCCGTTTCAAAATGAAAGGTTGCAACCTTTCATAAAACTAAACCAAACTAAACTAACTGAACTAATTGGAACTAAACATAAATGTTTGAAACATAGAACATAAAGAAATGTATATCAATCTATTGGCACTCAATTTTCCAAATTCATTATTTTAATTTCTCATGAAAGTTTCTTATAAATACTTTTACTCTGTGAATAGTTACTATCAATTTTTCTGTATGATGGACAAAAGGAATCATTATGTGTACACATGCTACATCATTCAAGACTGTCTAATGGATGGCATATGGAAAGAACCATGTTATTCTGGTCACCTGCAACTCACCTTCTTGGTCCAAAATCAATAATCATATCAATTTCAATTCATGGAAAAGAGTCAACACCATCGAGAGAATGTAACCCAATGAAGGGAAGAGAATAACAAGTGCAAGAAGGTACCATCGAAGCAAATATACTCGATGTAATGCAAATGAAATAAACTAAGGAGCATTAGTGAAGGTCACATCGAATATGTTATCGACATAGAAATGACATTTGGTGTTGGATAATATGTGTCTCCTCGATACGCGATAAGTAAGGAGAATCGATGAAGGTCACACTGAATATGTTATCAGCATAGAAATGACATTCGGTGTTGGATAATACGTGTCTCCCTGATACCCAATAAGTAAGGACCATTGGTGAAGGTCACACCAAATATGTTATCAACAATAGAAATGACATTCAGTGTTGGATAATATGTGTCTCCCCAATACCCGATAAGTAAGGACCATCGGTGAAGATCGCACCGAATATGTTATTGACATAGAAATGACATTTGGTGTTGGATAATATGTTTCTCCCTGATACTCGATAATTAAAGAGCATCAGTGAAGGTCACACCAAATATGTTATCAGCATAGAAATGACATTTGGTGTTGGATAATATGTGTCTCCCTGATACCCGATAAGTATATTGATATACCCATTAGCAATAGAATCCATCGGCAAAAGCATGCAATATCAGAAATGGAGACTTTATGTTTCACCAATTTCTGATGAAATAATTAGGATAGCATTAGGCGATAATAAATCATCAAGGGGAATAATAGAGAATCAGTCAAAAGGCTAATAAGTCATGTCGATGCCCGATAATTAGAGTATAATATGTCGATAACATTATATCAGATTAATAAGTGATAGCGGGCCATACATTTGTGAGATATACCAATAACCGAAAGACATATCAGATTAGTTTATACTGATGAATGATCCCATTGGTGTAATGAAAGATGATCAGAGGAATAGTGAAATAGGTTATCCCAATTGTCAATAGAAGTATCAGTATTACATACGCCGATGGAGGGAAAACACATACATTTTTGGATCAACAAGAAAAGCAATATATTGATTGTGACAATATTAGAATTTGTTCTCAAAAAACCTATGCCGACATTCATTCATTGTCAAATCGAATTCAAACTACTAAAGTTGATCACCTTTAAGTGAGTTCAGAACGTGAGTGTTAAATCCAACACAGAGGAAATAAATGAAAGCATAGGTAATATATTTCTTGAGAATAGTAAGTGTGAAGAATACATTTTTGATTCCCTGAAGCATAACGACATAGAAGAGGAAAATTGAGAGAGAGTGCAGAAGAATATGGAGTCATTTGAGTCTTCAAGTAAAAGTAAAAACATGAAGAGTTCAGAGCAGAAGGCCAAGAAGAAAAAAAAATGTTGAGGATGAGCCACCAAGGAGTTTGAATCAAGACCTAATTGAGAAAAAAAGATTCATGCCCTAAATCTCAAAGGTAAAAACAAAACGTGTTTGATCGAGATAAATCAGAGGACAAATACAAAAATGTAGGGGATTTCTGGACACAGAGGAGAGGGTATGAGCTATTTTTGTTCCATTATCGGAGAAGAGATAAGGAGATCCCTTTGAGCAACCCATGGGAAACTAATCTAGGTAGGCTCATTGTGCCCAATGTTTTTGTTAATGTCAAAGATTTAGAAGTTCTTATTGAGAGATACAAACCAGATGAAAGGTGTATCTATGACAAGGAAGGGGATTTTTTCATGACATTTTCTACAGAGGCTATTGAAGAAGTTTTTCATTTTGAACTGGGTTTCAATAAAAAATTATCATTTGTAGGATTGGAAAATGAGTATTTTTTGGTTGATACTACATATAAAGTATGGAAACTGGAGAAGCACAAAAAAGAAGGTGGAACCTTAAAAGAGGGAGAGGACCCTCCTTATAACGTGAATTTATTCAGGTATTATTTGGAAATTACATATATGTCATGTGGGAAACTAGGTGGGATTGAAGTCCCTGGTATGATGAAAGAAGGACCTATGGTATTGGCTACAAATGTGCAATTATATGATCCTAGACCATTTGACTATGCCTCATAGGTTTTAGAGTGTTTACATGATGGTTTCATAAATTTCAAGGGAAGTGAGTATCCAAATTTCAAGCATTATTCATTGCTAATGCACAAGGAATTGGTTTATGGACAAAAGAGAGGTGTGTGGCTTGAGCAATTGAATCTTAACCTACAGAGCAGAAAAGGAGAATATTAGCCGATACAATTATGGACATCTCTATGGGATTCTAGGTACAAATATTCAGATTATGTCAAGTTTGAGAAGTTAATTGTTAAACCAATTTATCATCTATTTGGGTACCCCTATCACCAGTCAGTCTCAGAAGAAATTAAAATATTCTTGAGGCCTAAAGACTTTGAAAACTTGTTAATAATAACTGGGGTGATTGGTATGTTTTTGAAGATTTCACATGTTTTAGGATTTATAGTTTTGAAGAAGCACCATATAGATTGCCAAAATTTGTTCCAGATAGAATTTATTACTTAGAGATAGTAAGACAAATGCGTACTTCTAGAAATAGAAACCTTGGTGGAGCTATGCACAAACATACATTTATGCTAGGAACACTCACTTTTGGTGACTTAATAGTTGTTTCAACTAGATCATATGAGATTATTGACATGAAATTACAAGAGGAGTATCATATTTTTCACCATGGAGAAAGAAAAAATTGTGATCCAGAAGGATACATTCATGCTTGTAAGAAGAAGCAAAATATTGGAGATTACTTGCATGAGACAGTTGAAGTTGAAGAAATCTTTAGGAATTTGGAAGAGGATTAAGCACAACAAGTAATTGGTGAGTATAATAGACAACTAATGGAGAAGAGGGAAAACTTAGCCGAGATTATTGTAGAGACACCAGATACAGATGAAGAGCCTAGTGAGGAAACAGTATCAAGGTATTATGCACCACAACTACAGGAAATACCAAATGCATATGAAAAGATTGTCACTGAGTTGAGAATCCACTAGGATGCAAGGATAGATGCATACAATGTATTTGTTTCAGATGAACAATTTGTCAATTCCAAGGAATTTACTACTTTCATTTACAATTTCAGAGGGAATAAATTAAGAGATTCTATTCCAATATTGACCCCTGATAATGAGGCTGAATAGATGCTAAAACTTAAGAAGGAAATATATGAAGAAATGAAAACAATGACTCTGTAAAAGAGTAAACAAATGTTGATTGAGGTAGGATTCATTCTATTTCTAGGCTGAGACAAGAGTGCATCTTTCATTTTTGACACTATGTTAAAGTCTAACAAGAAGGATTTCAAATTGGATGTCCAAAGTGTTAAAGATGTTTTTATAGGTTCCAGATTTGTTGTAAAAGAAGAAACCATGCTACTATGGGAATTGTACCCTCCTGATCAAAGAGCAAAGATTATTGATGTGGACAAAGCATTTGGGCATTATGATGAAATTAAATGTATGAGAAGAAAACCTAGTTTCTATTATAAATATTGGTGTTGACATTTCAAAATTAACAAAGGCACATACATAAAGATTAGTGAGGGGAAGAGATCAATATAAGGCATGTATAAGGAAGGTTTTAGGAGTGGTGGTCAACCCATGCCAATGTTACATGCATCCGATAGCAGAAAATGGAGAAAGAAATGTGAAGAATTGCAGGGTGAAAATACAGAACTGGTGAAACAGGTGCAGACTATGAGAAGTGACACCACTATATTTCTATTGAGAAATCAATTGGAGAATCTGTCAAAAAGTCTTCATGTATTATAGGAATAATAAAAAATGAATTATGATAACACCATTGTTCATGAACAATTGAAACATAAACTTGAAAGGTATTTAAATGAGGATCCAAGCCCCGCACTGATCAATGAAATAAAAGGAAAGATTAAGATGCATGATCAGTTTGGTGAATATTTAAAGAATTCAAAAAGCCTATCAAGAAGGGATTACCACCATTCCTGAACAACAAGAAAGAGATGATGGACAATGATAAATGGGTTGCAGAATGCCATAGAGTACTTGATGTTTCCCTTAGTGCCATTTAGAATGACATTTTTGAATTAAAGAAGACATTGGAGCGTATGGAGCAATTCGTTGAACTCAAGTTCATTGTGTGAAACATCATCGACAATGCAGATACATGCGCTTCATTAGAGTACCTGCAACATATTGTCGAATGTGGAAAGGTCTTGGGAGATTAAGAGCTTCTTGTTCTATCTATTTTAATGTCACTTGTTAATCATACATTTTTCTTTGATTATCTCATTTAGTTAAGATTTTATGAAAGGTTGCAAATTTTCATTTTTTAACTAAATCCTAGTTTATATATAGAGGATGTAAAGTTCTAAAAAGGGACGATAACAATACACTGGCCAATGGACATTTTTGGTTTTATTTCTGAAATGTCAGGTTGTGAATGACTATATATAACCAGTTGATTCTATTATGCTTATTTCAATATAAAGATTCAATGTTTCCTTATTTCTGATGAATCTATTATTTCAATCATTTGATTAGTTCCTTGGATACATCTATTTCATTAGATTGCTTCATTGTGCAACTCTTATGCATTTGTGATTTCAAATTTAGTTTTTATTTGAGTATTAGGTAGAAGGATTATTTTTCAAACTTATCTCTGTCTTATTGTTCTCTCAGAGTTTCTTGGGGTAGAAGGTGTTAAAGATGTGTTTCTTGGGGTTTGGGTTGTTGGGGTTTATGGGTGGGGGAACTCGGGGGATTTTCTCTAGGATGTTGTGCTGTAGTAGGATGGACCAGGAGGGTCAATTCGATTGATATGACAGGTAAGTTTTCTATGCGTGTCACAATCTACGACAACAAAGCATGCTTTCAATCATCCAAAGCTTCACTAGTTTTCTCTTCTTTTTTTCCCTGTCTAGACCATATAAGTTTTCTTATTTTAAGCTCTTCTATAATTAACAATGCGATTAATGCTAAAGAAATAATTAGTTTACATTAGGATTTTTCTTGATATATTTAGGATTCTTCTTGATATATTTATCATTTTGTTGACCAGTTCATTGTATGTCTAGCATCAAAGAATATTGGGTATGATTCTTTTTGCTGCCAATTTTTTGAGGATATTTTTTTGATCTTATCCTATTAGGGTAGGTCTTGAAACTCTTGTAAATGGATTGGGCATGTATACAATGGTTTGTCAAATTGACTATATTTAGCTATATTATGTGTCCTTGAAGTATAAATTAATAATTTAATTATTAAATAGGTGCAATTCTTATTTTTTGACTAATGACAATCTATGTAGAAATCACTGGGGAATTTTAAATGAATTCTTCTCACAGGGTTTCCAATGAAATTTTGTTTTCATTTTCTAGTGGGGTTTCCATGCACCGTGATTCGCTACAATATAGTAAATACCATTGTTGTGTTTTCTGCCATCATTTCAACTCTCCCTGTAGCACTTTCCACAAGCTCTAGACACCCATTTTCCTACTCTCCTTAGAAGTTTCTTTATTAGCAATTTTAATGGTTTCTGTGAAAGAAACAAAAGCCATTAAAGTAATACTAACCCTTTTAGTACTATTGTTTTTAGGAAAGTTTGATTTGAAGCTCCAGAAGTGACCATTAGGTTTCTAATTTGACTAAGAGTTGGTATAATCATGGAAGGGGGTGGAAGTATTGATGGTTGGCGCGGGCGACATTGGTTCTGAGCTTCTCAAAACCCTTGTGTTGATGGGCTTCAAAGACGTGCATGTTGTAAGTGAAGAATTCACTTTGTTTTTCCAAAGCATCAAAGAACACATTTTTTTTCAAGGCAACCTTTTTCATATAGCTAAAAAATTTAGTGCAACAATTTTTTCTTTCAGAACTAGGATATTATGTATCATTTTGGTGGCTAAATTAGAATTTGGATGGTGAGAATTGAACAATGCTTGTAGCATGTTATATTTTGCCTAATTATTGAAAACTTTGTTATAAATTTGGTATAGTTTGCCTTATTATTGAACAATAGAATTGGAGGTGTTATACTTCACTCGAGAATCAAACAATGAAGTTAGCTTTGTGGATTCTACAAAGTGGTGAATGTACCTTTTTTTGTAGCTTATTCATAGATTTTTGTAAATCTTGGTTCAGATTAAGTTTATATGACTTCAAATTTTTTAAATTACACCTAAATTGAAATCTTACCATTTGAAAATTTAGGTGCAGGTCAAGTTTACTCATAATAGCTATTTCCCATGAGCGTCACTTGGCCAGAAGAGATGGGACATCTTCTTGTTATATTTTTCAACATTATACTTGAATTTCTAATGTAAAAGCAGAATTTTGCTATGTTTTTGCCAGGTTTTTCATTGTAAGAATAATCTTGGTACTTGTATGTTGTGTGACACACCTATGTGTCCCCACCCCCAAACCCTTGTCCCTATTCCCTTAGAATGTTTTGGGATAGCAGGGGACATATCTTGGCTCGCCACTCATCTCCAGAAGCAAATTTCAGAACTGTTATGAAATTCTAAACGAAATTTCATTTGAACAAATTTTAAATATAATAAACATTTTGGTCTCCATGATGAAATTTATGTTGATTATTATTCAATTTTGAGTTCCTTTAGCTCCAAACATGGTTACAGAATAGGGCTATGTTTTTCTTCATTCTGCCCCTTAGGTGAATTTAGCTATCTTGGTGGAAATCATCCTTGTCTTCATTCTAACACTTAACTAGACCAACACTCTTCAATGTGACTTAGAGCACACTAAAATATTAAAACAAATCATCTGTATCCATGAGGGCACTAGTTCCATTCAGGCCAACTCACATCAGGATTCAACCTACTAAAAAAGAAATTGTTTTTAATAACCAGTCTCTATATAGACTAAATCAACAAGATTGAAAAAGAAATTTGGATATTCTGATATAGTTGTTTATTCCATTCTCACTAGGTCACAATACGATCCAGTCTACTTAAAAAGATACTATCTTAATCTTCATACCCCCCATTCTCTGCATGGTTCCTGATAGTGAAAATAGTTCAATACAAAAACATGGTCCTCTTCAGTTCAATACAAGAAGATCAAGTCATCTTGAGTATGATGCTTGTCTATGTGTAGTCTTTATATAATCTAAGTCTCACCTAGGATTGAGGTCACATGCTACTAAATGTTATCCCTATAAATTTATGGTATAGAAACTTTACATAAAAACCAAGTCATGTATGCAGTCACAGAGTGATTTGAATCTTAAGGAACTCACTCATGGATCCATGTTGTCATAGGTAAGGATATTTCAAAACCACTGTGGATATCTATCCCAATATGGAAGGAAACACATGCATTCTCTAGCCAATATTTGCATCCAAGATATTAGAAATGACGTCATCTCTTCAGTTTCTACTAAGAGACACTACATTTTGTGATATGTGGCTTGTAACTAGCTCTTTCATTATCCTCACCTAGGAATTCTTGATCAATCATAATTTAGATATCGTCAGAATTTTGGCAACATTGCAAATATAAACTGACAAGGATGCTGTAAATCCAACAACATCTTTGTCACAATATTTTGTCTCATGTCGTCCTAATTCTGATAATAAGGAAAATAAAAACCAATGAGTATGTTGTACATCCGACAACATTGTGCTCAAAACAGTTTGTCTAATTGTAGTCAAAATTCTGACTATCAGGAAAACATAAATCGATGAGGATAGGGTCAAAAATCCAACCTAAACTCTCCAAATGTAGATCCTTGTTTTCTGACGTCATGGATGTCAGAACTACAACGACCATGGGCATCTCAAATTTTTTGACTAAATATTTCTGACAACCATGTTAGTCAGAAGTCTGACTAGTTTGGTCAAATTTTTGACTAATTGTCATATGAAATTGGACCCAAATGTATTTGTGGGGGGTAAAGATAAGGGTTTCTGTGTTTTCTATGGTTGAAGATCCATGGTTACAAACACAAAACATCCATTCAGATCTAATAATCAATTTAATTTTTTTTTTTTTTTAAATAATCAAGTGGTGATCAAAATGGTGAAATATCAGTTCCTAACATATCATGTGATGCATATGAAAAGTCTTGCAACACCTTTGATAGATCTTGTGATGCATTTAAACAGAGTTTCTTTGACTATAAAATAGAAGTGACACATACACAAAATATTATGTCACTTTTAAGTAGTGAAGTGATGTGTCTCAACAATAAAATAGCACATAAAATTTTTCCTAGTGAGTGCGTACAAGGATTTGTGTGACACTTACCAGTTCTATTTTGACGCATACTAGAAAAAAAACTCAAAATAATGAGTATTTCCCAAGTCTGCTAGATAATTCTAAAGCCATTTTTAGATACACTTTATAGAGTACTCCCTTTTCAAATCAAAGATTGGATCAAATCCTTACAAATTCAGGGTGTTAAGGAAATTTCAAAGGAAAAATCAATCAATTTAAACAGAGCAAAGAGATCATATCATGAATCTATTTAAAGAACGAATCAATCCTATGGCGGAGAATAATAATAATTATGACCAAGATCAAAACTGTAATAAGGAAAACCAAGATTAAAATCTCCATAGGCATCAAGATGAAGAATAAACTAAAGAGGAAGTTGAGGGGGCATCCCAAGATCCCATGCTCCTCAAAGTCATGGAAAAACTTATGGAGAGGGATAAAGAAAAATATTTTTTAAACTTAGCTCGATTAGGAGTTAAGATTACTCATAACTATGACACATCAACCTTAAAGAAGGATGAGAAAAAAGAAAAGGATACATCATCTAACAAGTCCTCATTAATATCACTCTTTCCTTTTCTCTATGATCATGACCCATCCATACCTCCCTTTTATTTAAACAAAGAGGTATCTAAGCACAAAAAACTTATGTGTGATCAAGAACAACTTCATGACCATCCTATTTTTGACCAAGAGAATGAAGAGAAAGTTACATGAGATTTTATTGAGAGTCTTGTCTATCAATAATATGACAGAAAAAAATTAGATCATCATGATCTTGAATCCAATACCTCTTTGGAAAATACAAGTGAATTTAAATGTAAATTGGATAGTTCATTTACTCCTTTGGGACAATCTTACGAATCAATTTTGGAAGATCTCCTTGAAAATAATCTCATCACGTTGCCTCAAATCAATTCATGTAGTTTTGTATTCTTGAGCAACTATTGTGCATGTCATAGACATAATGAACATGAAACTTCAGATTGCATGGAATTGAAGCATAAAATCCAAAATCTCATAGATGATGATATAATTGAAATTGAAAATCCTAATGAACCATCTAATAAAAAGAAAGATACCACTCTCAAGCAAGATCTAACACATGAACCTGTGTCTAGAAATGGTTACCCTCTATCCTCTACCTCTTCCATCATTCATTCTCCTCTTATAGAAGACAATTTATCCAAATCACCTACAGCGAATAAAGAACCTAATTATTTTCAGGATGACTATGTTTACCCTCATGGATACCTCTATAAGAGATCCAAGCCAACCTGCATCATTCTACAAATCTTTTTCATGCTTCAAAGATATTAGAACCTAAGCTATCATGTACTTCCATGCCAATCATACCTATTCAAAAGGATCCCCCGTCATTCCTCCAAGAATTCCCCATGCATATCCAAACTCATACATTGTCCTTAGAAGTGGCTTATGTTGATCTCTAAGTTTTGTTGATCATTAGTGTTCCACACTTAGTCATTTATCTAGGCAGTTTTAGTCAGTCATCACTACGACCGAACTATCCAGTATAGGCTGAGCTATCTGGCACATTTGTTTCTGAGAAGATAATAGTTTCTGAGTCACACGGTTACCAAGTTCAGTCCATGCCGAGCGCTAGAGTCTTTTTGTGCTGAGCAAGACAATTTTGTTATGTATGTCAGGATTGACACCAATTTTGAGGTAAACTATTTTGGGCTGACTTATCTAAGCATTTAATATTTTCAATGGGATAATTATGCATTTAATTATTTCATCTTGCTACGTGGCATGGAGCCAATTAGAAAATTGGATTGCCTAAGCGGCATAAGCATTTGATCCTGATCATTGATCTAGATCTAATTTCCAGATCCGTAAAGTATATGAAGATTGCTTCTTACACTAATTTTAGAGAGTATAGAGAGAAGGCATATGCGTACATGAGAGATGTGTGAAGGGTTTTTTTGATAGAGGAAGCATATCTATAGCAGAGTGAAAGTGCAATGAGCAGCAAAGTAAAGATATATTAGATTATTAGATCAGAGAAGGTATTGAAAAGAGGAGATCCGTTATCATCATCAGAGTGCATATCAAAGGATCAAATCTTGAAACATTCTAACAAGTGTATCAAGTGAAATCTCTTAACAGAGTGGTTCTAACAGACCTTTCTAAATGTCTTAGCCGAGTGCTTACTTTGTTGTAAGTTTAAATCCTTTTACAAGGTAGATTGTAATGATCTGTAGCTCTTAACTGAGCAGACCTTTAACCAGGTAGATTACATATTGTGATCAATTCTTGTAGCCCTAACAGGCACACTTTATTGCTGTAGTAGTGAAGATTTTGTGGGTGTCATCCCCACCCCATTTTTACCTTATTGGGTTTCTGGGTTACCAAAATTCTGTGTCTTGAGTTATTTATTTCCTGTCATGGATGCTACTAGATTATAGATCAATTACATTTATGCTTGATTGTGGATCATTTTGTTTTGAGTGATAAAAGTTGAAGATCTGATTCACCCCCACTCTCAGCATCTTGCTTTCCCATATTGTATTTCCAACAATTGGTATCAGAGCATAGTTCTCCCATAAAGGTTTTAATCAACTTGAGAGTATAGATCTTGAGATGGAGATTTACAAATTAGGTAAAGTCATTGAGAATCAAAAGATTAAAATTCAACTAGTATTACATCAGCTTGAGACAACAAGACATGAATTGAGAAACTCCTTGATATCTAGGAAAGATTTGGCTAAACAAATGAATGACACTCATTATCAGGAATAAGACACTGCAAGCCTATTTCAGAATGGAAGCTCTACTGAGAGTAACGCAGCAATCTCAGATCTACTGGAAATGAATAATACATTGTGTGAAGAAGTCAGAAACTTGAAGAGAGAACAAGAAATGCAAATAGTAAGACTATGTGAAGTAGTGGAACAAAAGAAGAAAGCTAAAGATGACAAAGCTATGGCTGAAGAAGACAAAAGAATGATGACTATCAGACTTGATGAAAGGACACATGAAGTACAAATGATGAAAAATAATCAGGTTGACATGGTGAATCAACTGCTACTTGCAAATCAGGAGATCAGTAGGAAAGACATAGAAATTGTGAATATGAGATCTGAGAACAGCCAATTGAAAGATGAATTGAGATATGAGAAAGAACTTAATGAAAGATTAAATAGACCTAATGAATCTTTGACTCATTTTGAAAATCTGATGGAAGTGTCAAGGAGATCTAAAGATTATTCTGGATTAGGTCACATCGAACAACATACATCTACTGAGAAAGGAGAATCATCTAAGATTGGTGAAAAGTGGAATGCAAAGTCAAAGAACAACAAGCCTGTATGCCATCACTATGGAGAACCAGGACACACTGCAAACATCTGCCAAAACAAGAATGGTAATTCCAATTCTAAACCTAAGTTCAATGGTTATTGCTTTAACTGTAAAAAGTTTGGACATAAAGCACATGAATGTTGGGCAAAGGAAAATAATGCACCTCCCACACCTATATTCAATGGGTATTGTTACAATTGTCAAAAATTTGGACATAGAGGACAAGATTGCAGATATAATGCTAAACAATAATGGACATCAAAGACACAAGCAAAACTACCAAGGAAAGGTAACACTTATAATTGGGATTACAACAAATGGCATAGTTTTCATTACTGTGGTGAGTATGGGCATGTTCCAAAAAATTGCATAAAGACACATTTCAGAGGAAAATATAAGAGTTGGATGAATGGAATCCTAGTTTGCTATAATTGTCTAAAAACTGGTCACACTAGGAAGGATTGCAAGACAAGGGTACCTGCTCCTACCGTTGAGGAAATAAGAGCACAAATGAATCAAACATGGGTAAGAAAAACATAACCGAGCAGCAATGAAGCTACTGAAGCCAAGGTCACCCAATCCAATGGATCAGGTGATCACACCACCACTAATTAAGAAAAGAAAGGTATGTAAGGAACTGTGTTTATATCTCATATCTTTTATCAGTTCCTAACATATAAAGTGCAAAAGTCCATATCTGCATATCTTAAGATGCATCAGGACATATTTTTGAGACATGTACCTAGAAAAGTCAATGTGCACTATAGGTGCTGAGCAAAAATATTATTGTACACTAAGACTGAGCTCTCTAGTGTATGCCGAGCTAGTATGGGTTGCGACCGAGGGATAGACGAGTTTTGTGAGTCGATTGACGACCGCTATTTGGCACTCACTCAATGGAAATTTTTTTTATTGCAAACCTAAATTTTGACCTTTGGAGCCTATAAAGGAATGAGCCATTCATTACTTATTTTTACCTTGCGATTGAGAATTTCATAGAGTGTTGGAGGAATTTGCGAAGTTGATTTCTGCAAAGATCTCTCGAAGACTTCTACAGCATGCCATCGGCTACCCTGAGTAAAAGTGTGAATTTTGACATCTACCGAGGTATTCTATTCATCGCCTTTTGAAACCCTATTTCATTCAAAATCATGGCAGCTAGTTCTTCCACAACAATGAAGAGTATGGAGAAGGAGTTGCTAAAAGTTCAATTGGTGAGGAGCGACACATGTGCGCCTCCTGATTTTCGAGTAGTTCTTGAGAGCGCCATCCAGGGTGATCTGACTAGAGCCCTATCATCAATTTCACCTAAGGTACTCATGATTCATGATATTAGGTCATGCTATATGTGCAAGATAAGTGAAGTTGGCAATCATGAGCTTAGAGAATCTCACAAAAAATTGTGCAAAGATGGAGCCCTAAAAGATAAACACAAACATTTACTCAAGAGAGGGTTAACTCATGCCCTAGAATTTTCGAGGGATTTCAGAATGGAATGGATCAAGATTGTGCTGATTTGTGTACATGACATGAACATATGGCTGGAAAATGGACCAATTAAGATTACAAAGGAAATCATCCATCATGTAACTGGTTATCCAATTCTTAATGAAAATACAAAAATGAGATGTAAGAGTAAGGAAAACATAGAAGAATTCACTGGAGCCATTTGGAATAAAAGAGGGATGATGATCTCTACTATAAAAGATTTGGAGCTTGACTTTGTGGCTAGGGTTATTTCTCATAAGTTTTATCATTCGAGTTGATTGGAAAGTGTCCCATGCATTACAGTTGACCAGGCTTGGAAGATTGTGAAGAAGGATCATACTTATGACCTTGTCGAGCTTCAATTGATGAAATTGGCCGAGAACCTTGCTTCAATCAGAAAGGAAAAGAATTCAATGTGTAAGTTTGGATCTCTACTCATTTGTATATTTTTCTACATACATAATACATTTCCTACTTTTGGGAACATAGTGTGGAAAACAGATAGACCTATCACACAATAAATCAATGCATTTATTCAACAATTAGGTGATAATTTTGACAATGTGATGGGAACATATTTTGTTGAATTTAAGAAAAAGATGAGATTGAGGAGTAGAATTCCCAGATCACTAGTTGAAAAACATTACAAGGATGTATGTCTCCTAGTAGACACAGATTTCACCTATGTGTAGGCAGTAGTGCTGAGGGTATCATGGCTGAGGCTATTACCTTATGAAGTGAACATTGAAGAGACATCTGCATCTATAACAACTCTATTGGCAAAGGAAATTGATAGTGCAACAAAATGTTTTGGAAACTATGAAGAAGCAAAGTACAAAATCTCTGTGGATTTGAAGGCTGGCACTATGGAGAGGAAAAGGAAGAAGATTGTCAAAAATCTGAAGAAGATGGTTGGAATTGAGAGTGATGAAGAAGTAGAGGATGAATCTTTGGGTTTATCAACAAGACATGGAGAAGATATGTCTAAAGAAGAAGAAGAGAGTGAACCTGAAAAGGATATCACTATGAAAGGAAAAGGGAAGCAGCCAGTAGTTGCCAAGGAAACTAAGCCAAGTCAAGAAAAGCCTAAGGCTAGCCCTCCTATTGCTAACTGGCCTAGGATAAAGGCATCAACTATTTCTGCACAAGCCAGGTCAACAAAGGTGTCTACAAAGAAGAATGCTGGTGAGAGCAGTTCAGGAAAGAGAAAACAAGTTCAAACTAAGGCACTGTCGAGCATGATTGAGAAAATACCGAGGAGAAAAATAATCTTGGAAGAAGAATAAGATGAGGAGAAGACATATACTGATGAACCTAGAAACATACCTACAACATCACATAAACCAATGACCAATATTGATGAGGTATGCAAGAATATTAGGAGTATAGCAAGATTTAAATTTATCAAGCATGAGAAGCAAAGCATAGAAAACGAGCACAAGATTCAGGAAGCATTGCTAGATATGATGTGTATGTACAAGATGACACCTATAGAAATAGGAAATCTTATTCCTACAGAACTTTATGATATTTTATCACAAAAGTGGCAGTATGCTTTAATGACCGAAAGACAGATAAGGGAAGGAACACTAGCTAAGGTTATTCCTGATCTAACCAAGAAACATATAGAAAAATTCATTGAACAATATCAAAGGAAGTTTATTCCTAAACAAAGAGCCTATGCAATACTGAAGAATGATGTTGAAGGAGTAGTTCAACAAAGCACCAGAATATGGAAGGAAACCTTTGGGTTAATCACTAAGAAGGGTGATGAGAAAGGTGAAGGCACCTTAGAGTCGAAGGAAATGGAAGAAGAAACTGCTACTGATCAAGCAGAGACTGAGACAAAACCACAAGAGAAAACATGAGATGGACAAACCATAGATTTGATAATGGATAGTCCCATTGACACTACACTTGGAGAGAATAATAATGTGGATGCCGAGGATCAAAATGTGCTGGCAAACATAGGTGTGCAATTACCCATTCGTACAACTGAGGTCGAGTCAGAGAAAGAAGGAGAAAAGGAGGTAATCAATACTAATCCACCTATTTTAGAGGTTGTATACATAGTTTTAGAGAGTGGAGATAAGATGGAAGAAATTGCAAATAAGCCAATAGAACAAGAGGCTATACAAGTGTTGGTGGATCTACCACACTCTGCAACATCTACTCCCACTGGACCCAAAATAGCAAGTATACCTGATCCGTAGGAAATCTTGACTCAGATGAAGGCAACAATTGAAACTGACACTGACAAAGGAAAATATATCACAGAACCTGAGCTGAGTATTAGCTCACCAGAGCTCAAGAAGAGGAAGTTAAACAAGAAAAAGTCACCAAGCTTAAATGTCACATTAGAAGAAGTCATTGTGATTCCTAAATGGGATCCTGAGAGTTTGACATATGAGAAGATTTAGACCCTTCAAGACCTATTGAAGAGGAAGAAGAGACAAGAGGAAATGAAGAGGGAACAAAAGACGAAACAAGTTCTGCATGACATAAAGGATATTTTCGTTAAAGATGAAAATCAGAAAGCACCAATACTAGAACAGTTAGTTCACATTGTGCAGAAAGTTACTGATGAAAATATTGAGGCAAATGAAAAATTATTGCAATGGTTTGAGAGAAGATTTGAGAACAAAGTCTTGGAGAAGATATTTGGAGAGATTGCCACCAAACAGGTTGAACTTTCTTCTCTTATTGAGGTTCTTGAGGAAGTTGCAAATAATGTCTTTTCATTATACAAAAGATTATACGATGATACGTTCTTTACAAAGGAGAATCAACAACTTATTGAGAAGTTGAATTTATATATGAAGTCAACAACAAGTTCATTCAGCATGGATGCTATTTCTAGCTCTTTCCATTTTGATATATTGACTCATGTACATA
Organism: Thuja plicata; assembly: GCA_018584345.1. Lineage (NCBI taxonomy): Eukaryota > Viridiplantae > Streptophyta > Pinopsida > Cupressales > Cupressaceae > Thuja > Thuja plicata. The sequence goes on from MU224180.1 coordinate 405,862, forward strand.
GGAGATTAGCCGAGCTTATGGCTGAAGATGGCCGAATCAAGGCCAAACTAATAACAATTCAGGCTAATTTGATACCTCATCTAGAGGTTATTCAGAAGTTACTCACAGCTGCATGAGAATTGGTCAAGAGAGATTCTCATCTCTCTACTGCAGATAGTTTGGTAAGTCTCGCTGCCAAGCTAGAAGTTAAGTTGGAAGTTATGAAGTTTGTTAAGGATAGTTGGGATACATGTTTTTCATTGACTTTACAACTTGATAAACCATTTTTGGACAAATACAACTTAACCCCCACAACTATCAGTGACAAAAACAAGGGGGAAATAGGACATGAAATAGGCAAAGGAAAGGAAATAGATGTGCAGAACCAGGTATAAATATCTTTGCTGAAGGCATGTATATTATGTATATAATGTATAGATAATGAAGTATAATCTAAGGGGGAGTACATTGTGTACTTAGAAAAGTTTTTTGTATGTAAATGATAAGTGTTTTTGACATTAATATCAAAGGGGGAGATTGTTGATCTCTAAGTTTTGTTGATCATTAGTGTTCCACACTTAGTCATTTATCTAGGCAGTTTTAGCCGGTCATCACTGCGGCCGAGCTATCTAGTATAGGCCGAGCTATCTAGCATAGTCGTTGCCAAGCAGATAATAGTTTCCAAGTCACATGGTTACCAAGTTCAGTCCATGCTAAGTGCCAGAGTCTTTTTGTGCTGATCAAGACAATTTCATTATGTATGTCAGGATTGACACCAATTTTGAGGTAAACTATTTTGGGCCGACTTATCTAAGCATTTAATATTTTCAATGAGATAATTATGCATTTAATTATTTGATCGCACTACGTGGCATGGATCCAATCAGAAAATTGGATTTCCTAAGAGACATAAGCATTTGATCCTGATTGTTGATCTAGATCTAATTGCCAGATCCGTAAATATATGAAGATTGCTTCTTACCCTAATTTTAGAGAGTATAGAGAGAAGGCGTATGCATACATGAGAGATGTGGGAAGGGTT
>MU224180.1:413916-477860 GCA_018584345.1 Thuja plicata
TCAGGTTTCCATGCTTTATTCTTCTCAGTTTTCTTCTCTTCTTCACCTACATTCTTCTCTTTTGTCTGCATACTAGATCTAGTTACTCTAGGAGTAACTTCCTTTGTTTTCTCAGTCTGTGGTTGTGATGGAGGTGTAGTGTCAGCCATAATTACTTCAGAGGTGGAAGGAGCATTAGTGCTTCCACTTTCTACTCCAAGGGATCTCTTTTCCATCTTCCTCTTAACTTCCTTAAGTTCTTCCTCTGTCAGACCAGTCTTCACTCCACAGTCATGAATAAGATTAGCAATTTTTCTCTTCCTCTATCCTCTATACTATTCTTCTCTTACCTTCTCTGACTTCTCCTCATATGTTCCCCATCTCTCTTATGATGTATCAACTTCTGATGCAAGAATATGTTCTAGTTGCATGGTGAGTACTTCAGAACTCACTTCATAACCCATAGGGTAACACCATTTCTTTCTAGGGGTCACTGCCTCAAAACATACATAGTCTGTTTCAACCATAAAACAAATTGTGTCCTTGTACTTCTCAACAATGTCCTCATGTAGTTTGTATCTACTCTTCATTTGTCTTTGTAGAATTTTGATCATTGCAAACAATTTTCCATCTACCCAAGTAGTGTTTTGTCTCCTGTAACTTTGTGAAATCAAAATACCAGTGGGAACTCCAATTTTCCAGCCACTAGGGTGTAGACTAGGAAACTTATGTTCAATATGAATGAGCATGTGTACCAATAATGATCCAAATCTGAAGGTTTTCATTCTGTCTTTCTTCACAAGCTTTACATTCTCAAGGAATTGCCATGCCAATACCTCGCATAGGTTGTACTATGTGTTTTATTTTACCATTCTCCATGCCATCATAATAACTCTAGCTGATACTGAATTAGGTCTGTTGCTGTACAAAAAATTGTAACCAAGTATCATTGCAATCAACCTTACATCTTGTTGAAAAATATCATTTACTGTCATTGCCCTTCTATCCCACTTCGAGTGTGTTAGGGTTTCAACTTCCTTCTTGACATGCTTCTCCACAATACGTACAACTCCAGTGTTATCAAGACCAGTAATCTCATGAATTTGGTCACTGCATATCTTCACAGGTTTGCTACCAATCCATATGAATTGGTCATGAACCCTGCTCATAAGTATTTTAAACCATTTGTTTTCATCAAAGTTGCACAATTCCATAAGCTTCATTATACTTAATTGACTAATGTGTTTCTATTCTTCCTTCATGATTCTATTTTCAGACATGTTTTCAATTTATGTATATATATCTTTGTCTTCCAATGTGTCATACTTACAGTGTATGTAAGCGCTGATGTCTTCTACATGCAGTACGCCATGTGGGGTCTGTGAAAATGCTCCTTCCGGATCCTCTTCACATGACTTATAAGGATTTTTCTTGAATTTGTATCTAGGACGATCAACAACATAAAAAATTATAGGTGCATCCATAGCTTAGATAATGTAGAATACCTTTCACACACGGAAATCCAAGTTTATGCTTCGATCGATCATGCATGGCAGGTGTAGAAATGTTTGAACACTTCTACTCTCTGATCTCCTTGGCTTGCTCCTTGTCAAATGATAGAAAAATAGATCATAACACGGTGCTTTATACAAGTTAGGTTATGACTTTTCTTTTTCACTCCAAACTGTCTGGTCGGCTGCTGAATCTCGTGATCAAAATATACAAGTCGGCTAATGATGCGCTCTTAGGTATATGATCCATAATGTTGGCTCAACATATTCCCAAGCTCACATGAGCTCACTACATGATTTTCAGCGTAGGATAAATTTTGATGTGTTGCATTTAATGCTCCCCTAAGGCCATGATTGACCGATTAGGTCAATTCTATCTTGCTACCTTCAGGTGAAGATCCAGTAGCATCTACTGACTCTCCTTGAACTGATGTCTCACTAGTTTCTTTAATCTTCCATATCTTGCCACTATTTTTGTCTTCTACTTTCTTAAAATAATTTTCAAAATCATTCTTCACATCTGCAATACTCTTGCCAGTATCATTTCCATTCTTCAGTGAATTCATCGGAGGTGGTGTTCTTCTATTATCTACTCCATTATACCTACAAAACTTTGCTATATATCCTATATTATTGCATTTGTAACATATAGGAGGTCTTCTTTCTTGATTAACTTGTAACTTACAGTACTTTGCAATGTGTCCAATATTGTTACATTTGTAGCATGTAGGTTTCACTGTAGGTTCTCTTCCATTGTCTTGTCTATATCCAGATTGATTAGGTCTTCTGCATTCAGTCTTCTTGTGCCATATCCATTACAGTTAAAACAATAACCAGAAAAAGTTCTAAAAGGGGCATTACCTCTACAATCTTTCTTCATGTGTCCAAATCTGTTGCAACCAAAGCATATGCCTCTAAAAGGTCTGATCTACTCTTTAGGTTCTTCAATAGATGGTTTCTCAGCATCAATCTTCTCTACTGATTTCTCTTCCCGATTCTTTGAATATTCAGCTTCATTGAAGCCAATACTAGTCATGTCACCTTTAGGTTTCTGCTTGTCTAACTGTTCATCAATCAAGTCACTGCCATGTGAAGTTTCTCAATGTGTTTCTTTGCTTCAGCTAGTTCACCTTTCACAATCTGATTGTATTTCTCCAGTTCCAAGTATTTGTTCTTGTAGCTGTCAACTTCATCTTTCATTTGATTCAATGCATTGTTCAAGGTTTCTTCATATTTCTTCTTAGCATCCTCCTGTATCTATATTTCTTTAACCATATTCTTGTTCTCAAGCTTCAGAGTCTCAATCTCTTCTTTCAATTGCTTCACCTGATCTGAATTGTCCTCATCTGAGTCTTCTTTTATCTGAACCACAAGATCTTCTCTCTGACTTCTAGAAAGTTCAAGTTGTTCTTTCAGTTTCTTTATGAATTTCTCAGCTCTTCGGATGTTGAACTTCAATTCACCATTTTCTTCTTTAGCATTGTCAAGTTCTTCAAGTGCAGCTTCAAAGTTCTCCTGCAAACCATTCAAATCCATTTTTATCTCCCTCAAACTGTTAGGCTTTCTCTGCAAGGGCCAAAAGCTCTGATACCAATTGTTAGGATTGGATAATACTGAGAGGGAGGGTGAATCAGTATTATAAAAGTTAATTAAATTCTTCAACCACTTGAACATTAACCATACAATTGCAGTAAAGAAAAGAACATAAACAAATAACACATAACTCATAACACCATGATTTTTTTATGAGGAAACCCTGGCCAAGGGAAAACCTTGGTGGGGATGATACCCAAAAGCATGTACTAAAGTATAATGTCCCTTTAAGGAGACCTAGCCCTGTTAGGAGATGAATATTACATAGTACATTTCCCTATTAGAGGAATAACAACCCTGTTAAAGGTTCACAACACCCTATTAGGGGCCAATGAGCTTACAACTCTTACAATGTAATTTTGTTACAAAAGGTTCTCAATGATGAACAAAAACAAGCATCATAAATGCTTTGATAGTTCCTTTATAGCTCTACAATTCTTTGCGCTACCATTTTCATGTCTTCTCTGCATATCCTTCACTTTCTCACAACACCCAATCTTTACCAAAAAGATCTTACATATATATCTTTTTAACTTTACAAAGTTGGCTCTCAGAATAAATATTAAAAACAGTACTAAGTCGGCCTTCAATACAAAATACATTTAATATAGTAAATATCAAATGCATAGTCGGCACTCTTGTATAGTCAAAGTATAGACTATCAATAACAAAAATACAACTTTGATTTCCTAGAGTCCAATTCATACTCCCTTATTCTTCGCTGGTGTCCAACTGCTCTGTATCACTGTTCTTTGCTGTCTGTCAGTCTTAAAATCCTCATAACTCTCTGTATAGTTATCCAAAACCAAATCAATCTTAGGTGTATGCCAGAAATACTCCATACTATCTTCCACTAAGCTCGCATGCCTTAATTCATCGATATCTATCTTCGATATCCAAAACAATACTGTACCTCTGTTTCTGTACTTAGTCAATTTTGGACATACCAAAACTTATCTTCAAAACAATCAATCTTAAACCTAGATGTGTTGCCATAAATGAAAACCAAAAAGTGAATCACATTACCCAAATTGATCACTTGCCAACAATCTAGACAAGTATTAATACCTATGCATGTGGGATAATAAAATATACTCAAGGGATGACTTACAAAGCATATGCATCCAACAACACTACGCTAACAAAATAAACAGAAGGGACCCACAGGTTCCTAACATCCCCTCCCTCTTAGAAAAAAGATTTATCCTCAAAGCTTAAGGTGTGGAAATTGTTGCTAAATCTGAAGAAGGGGTTCCCATATAGCATCCTCTGGTTGCATTCCGTGCCACTGAATCAAGACCCTAGAGATGGAGCGAGAGTGAAGCTGACGAGTGCGTCAATCAAGGATTGCCTCAGGATCCAATATAATAGATCCTTCCTTATCCATTTTAGGTAGAGAAATTTTTGCTCTAATGTTGGTTCCAAGAACTTGCTTGAGACAAGAAACGTGAAATACTGGATGAATGTGGGAAGAAGGAGGAATTTCCAATTTATAAGCAACTAAACCAATCTTCTACGGAACCTTGTATGGCCCATAAAATTTTGGGGCTAGCTTATGATGCCCTTTAAGATTCAGGGAGGATTTCTTGTATGGCTGTAGATGAAGAAAAACCATATCCCCAACTTGAAAAGAGAGCTCAGAACGGTGTTGATCTGCCTTTTGTTTCATTCAATTTCTTTCCATGTTAAGATTATCCTGTAAGGTGTGAAGAATTTGATCCTTGGTGCGGAGAACTGTGTCAACTGCCTGAATTGGTGAGCTACTGGGAGTGTAGGGGAGGAGCACTGGGGGTGCCTGACCATAAACTGCTTCATATGGAGTCATTTTAGATGCAGTGTAGTAAGAGGTATTGTACCACCATTCAGAAAGAGGAAGCCACTTGGCCCACTGATGTTGTTGTTTGGAAGTGAAGCAGCGAAGATACATTTCCAAGAATTTGTTGATAATTTTGGTTTGACCATCGGTTTGTGGGTGATACCCCAAACTCATCTTCATTTTGATGCCAGTTTTCTAAAACAATTCAGTCCAAAAATGACTGGTAAAAGTTGTATCGCGATCTGAGACAACGGAAGAAGGGAGGCCATGAAGATGGAAGATCTGGTCCATGAAGAGTTGTGCAACTAAGGAGGTAGTATAGGGGTGGCTGAGGGAAAAAAATATGAGTATATTTGGAGAGATGATCAACCATAACCAAGATCACTATCTTTCCGCCTAATTTAGGAAGCCCTTCGATGAAATCCATAGAAATATCGGTCCAAATCCGTGTAGGGATGGGAAAGGGTTCTAGTAAGCCAAGAAGGAGGGTCATTTCACCCTTGTGGTGTTGTATTCAGCCACCATTTGTTGAATAATCTATTTCATTTCTTTCCAAAAGAAGTTTCGCCTTGCCCGCTCATAAGTTTTGAGGAACCCAGAGTGCCCTGCCGAAGGAGAAGCATGGAGTTCATAAAAGATAGTCTGTTGCAGATATGGATTCTGAGGAAGCACTAGACACCCCTTGTATCAAAGAGAAGCACCATACCAAGAGTAATGGAGTACAATAGAAGGATTATCTGCCAACTGGTGAATGATTTGAGATAAAGAAGAGTCACTGACATAGCCCTGCTGAATAGATTCTAACCAATTGGGAATTGGCATAGAAATAGTGGAAAGGGAATCTTGATCATCAAATGTGTGAGAAAGAGCATCTACCACAATATTGTCCTTACCCTTCTTGTAGGTGATCTCATAATCATACCCCATGAGTTTGCTGACCCATTTCTGTTATGTAGGGGAGGATACTCGTTGTTCCAGCAAATATTTCAGACTTTGGTGATCGGTCCTGATGTGAAAATGACTCCCTAGGAGGTATGGCTGCCACTTCTGTATAGCATGCAAAATAGCCATCATTTCTGTTTCATATGTAGATAGGGCTAAATTCTTACCAGAAAGGGCTTTGCTAGTGAATTCAATAGGATGGTCATCTTGAAGGAGAACAATGTAACACCCCAAAATTGGCACCTTACAATTCTAAAAAATTTTGGTGCATTTTTTAATCATCGAAGTCCTATTGTACTAGGCAAATTCTCCTTCCTAATTGACTTTAATTGACTTGGCTTCAAATGCAGAAAACCTGAATTTGTATAAATCTCACACTATATTTAATTCCTAAATTTTCATGATTTATTAGCTAAAAATCCCTATGATTAATTAATTTAATTCTAAAGTCCTAAGTGCTTTTAAATTAAATTAATTCCATCCCCTTTAGCTAATACACATCAAAAGGAATTGAATAATTATTTAATTATTTGAATGGATTATCCTCAAAAAGAATTCCATAATTCCATGTGAAAAGTCACTCATGTGGCAATAATTAATTTCTTTAATTAAATAATTCCTCATTTTGTCTCACCTTCCTCCATGGAGATGAAGAATCAGTCGTTTCTTTCCAAGAAACTCTTCATCCTCTTTCCAGGTTCTTCTATATTATGGACTTCATTTTCTTCATTGAGGAGAGCAATTTTTGAGTATCTAAACTATAGCCAATTCTTGTCTTAATTTTCTTTCACTTTCAAGATTTTGTTGCATAATTAGCATAATTTTATTTAGAGTAATAACATGTTGCATCTTAATGTAGTTTGCTTATGTATCAATTAGCTTAATTCTATCATCTTTCCAAGTTCTTAGCTTAAAATATGCACTTTCATTCCTAGATTGTAATGGCATTTCTCACATTGAATAGTTTCAATTTTAGTTTTTAAAATGCTTTAAAATCCTCCATTTTAGCAATGGTCATGGTTGTTGGCTCTTGTTCTGAGAGTAATTGAAAAACCCCAACTAAATAGGAGGCAAGAGGTCGATTCAATCAAAATTTTGGAATGGAAAATTCATGTTCATTTTTGCAATTCAATGATTGAGCAATGACTATGTTGTGTTTGTGGCTGATTTAGAGGTCATATTTAGACGCATACATTTTGGCGCCCACCGTGGGCAGAAAATTGATTTCTGACCTCACTCTCTAAATTTTTTTGATAAAATTCTGTGCTCTTTCGTATGGCCGTACTTGTCTGTGTATGGATTCTCGCATGAGAATTCTGAGCAGGCCGCATGAAGGTTTGCACTTCCTTGTGTGAAGCCTTGTAATTCCTCGCGGGAAGTCTTGTACTTCCTTGCGTGAGACTCGGAGCCAGTTTTTTAAAAGTTTCACTATTTTGCAAGTACAGTTTCTATTTTTTTTTAGTCATTCTAACATGATCCTATTTCTGATCTTTCTAATTTTTCCGATAGCATAATAGTGGGTTGCAGATCGCTTGACAAAGATATAAACTTTCTAATGGTTTTCTTGCAGGACGGTTATCGAAGATTATAAAAAAAATGTTGTGTTTGTTTATCGCTTTCTTCACATAGTATAAATAGGGCCTTGTTAAAATTTCTTAAGAATCTTGATAGAAAAATAGGGGAATAGGCTCTTCATTACATGGAAGTGATGCCCATGGATGAATCTGAGACACAAAAGTTGCTAGCATGATGGAGACCTCAGGAAGCAAGGAAAGATCAATGAACCTTTAGCACGTTCACTTGTTAGGGGATTATGCTCTTCTCTCTTTGAGAGAATCAGAAACCCAAAGGCTTGTGAATTGGTTGGAGGAGAGTTATCTCGGTGATGAATATGTCTTGCGTGTTTGGGTAAGGTGAAGAGGTAGAGAAGTATGTTCTTCTCTCTTTGAGAGAATAAGAAAAATTGACCCTCCAATCCGAGCGAAGTTTTGTGTCACCTTTAGAGGGCCTGCCGGAAGTTGAACCTCCAGGAACGACCCAAGTGAGTACACACCTATCATCGGTGATTCCACCTCACTATAATAAAGTCTACTTTGTCAAGTCCAAAGACTCCAAAGCCATGGTAACTTCTTTCTCAGGATTCTAACTATCATCTTGAGAAAGCCTTGCTTGTTGTATTGAGCGGCGCCACTCCTAGCCGTACTTGCGGGGGTGTATGAATTTCAAGTGTTGGTGTGGCCGTGAGGTCCCAACCCTATATTAGGGGCACCGAAGGTTATTGTGAACAGAAGCCCACTAAAAACTTTCTTAGTTAGATGCCTACCCGGATCACCTCCGAAAGAAGACATAATCTATGCGCAGGGAGGGGGAAGAATCTCTCCCCTAGATTCTCAACATAGGTATGCACCTGGATGCTTGAGGTGGTATATGACGTTGGCCCCTACTTTAAGGGTAACCTTCGAACATATATTGCTAAGTCCTTGGAAACGCTAAAAAAATGGGCGCTCTCTCGAGGGTGACATTGCTGTGTGAGGTGCACACATACACATAAGGTAGTGAGGCATGGATTTTGTCTTCTCTACCATTTTTTTTGTAGGGATAAATAAGTGTTTGTTTCAAGTCTTAAACTGTCTAATCATGATTAAATAAAGACTCCCATGATTCTAACAAGTTGCTTTGTCCTTGGTAGAACTATTTTTGACTACTTCTTGCATCACTATTGTCTGATCAAAACATTGTGCTTGTTAATGATTTATTGCCACATTCAAACTGAGATTGCTGATCTGAACTATCATAAAACTATCCCAAATCTAGAAATTCTGTCAGAGAACAGTCCTGACTATGTCTTGAAATCTGATTTTTGTCTTGAAAATTGAGTTGACCTATCAAAACCTGGAGTTTTCTCGCGCGATATTTCAGAAACTGAGATTTTCCTCACGCGAGCTTGCATTTTCTCACACGCAGTTACAAGTTTCCTCGCACGAAATAACACTTTTTCATGCGAATTTGTTCTTTGGTGTCCTAAAATAGTGAGTTATTTCCCGTTGACTGATGATTTTTTTGTTTGATCTAATTTTTGCCTGAGCTTTGATTGCCTGTTTCCCTATTGTCTACAGTCTAAAACTGATTGTCTCAAGTTACGAACCGACCAATTCTTGCTCAAACTTGTTTTGTCTCTTTGTTCTTTGTCATACCTTTCTGTGCTTTTGTACCTTGCGACACGATAGTCACATCTCGACTGTTCTAGCCATAATCTTGATGATTCGTGCTGGGTGCATTTCACATCTTGGCTGTTCTAGCCTATTATCTCCTTTTCGCTATTTCTAGAGACAAAGTTTTGACTTGGATCCTAAGTTCTCTCTTGTTTCATCTTTGTCTATGACTGTTACGACTAGAAGCGACAACATATTTCCTATTTGTGGTTCTGGAATAGGTAGAAGTAAAACTCGTAATCAAGGAAAAGGTCATTCTGAACCCATTGTTCAATCTGATAGTCAAGAGGGATCCTTACGTTCCTCCTCCCCTTTCAGTATAGATCCCAGTCCGAATCAGAAACTAATATTCCAGTTGTGCTATAATCCTTTGTTTCAAGATCAACGGAATCCATTTCTTTCAGATCAACAAAACTTCAGAAAGTCACCTGTTTGGGTTGACCCTATTGACGATCCTCGTTGCCTTAGTGATCCGTTTGAACATATCAATCCTTTTGATCCTGTCAACCCCTTTGACTTGCCAAAAGTTACATTGACTATGAATTCTCAGCTCACACTCACACTGAAGCTGTGCACATGACACAATCCCACATCAATGATATGGCAACTCCTTTCGATTACCTACAAGGTCAATACAGCAGGGTCCATGACCAATCTCAAAATGATTAGGGTCAACAAGAGGAGCAACATCACCATCGCCCTCCCCCACATAACCAGGGTCAAGATCAGAGTTAAAGAATTTATGAGATGCTCGATAATGATGATGAGCCGATAACTCAAAATGACATAGATGCTGCAACATCTAATAAGGCTCTCATCAAGATGATGGAAATTCTCCTTGCAGAAGATAAAGAGAAATATTTTCTAGATTTGGAAAAACAAGGAGTTAAGCTACCCCCAAATTTCCAAGTGGAAACACTTATCGCTAAAGAAGAAGAGACCGAGACTGCCAAATTGCAAAAGATGATTCAAGATATGCAAAACCAAATTAGCCAACTTATGAAGGATAAGGACAAACCTGCACAACAATTCACAATGGAGAGCATCTTTCCTTTTCCTTTAGATAGGAGTCTTCATATGCCACCTTTTCCCAAAGGTGTGGAACTCCCTAAGTATGATAAGTATCTGGGTACCACTGATCCTTAGGATCATCTGAGAGAATTTGGGGCCCTATCTATGGATTTAATTCATGATCAAACCTATTTGATGTGTCTCTTTCCCTGAAGTTTGGGTGGAACTGCCATGGAGTGGTTTTCTCGACTACCCACTGACATCAAGACTTTTGATGAGATCAAAAATCTCTTTATACAACATTATTCTCACAACATACAACATCCCGTCAACATCAAGGACCTTTGCAATCTTAAGCAAAGAAAAGGGGAGCCATTCTTGAAATTTCTCCAGAGATGGAGACAACTTTGCACCAAGTATGCTCGTAAAATACCTGAATCTGAGAAACTCGACATCTTCTTAGATAATCTCACTCCTGATTTTGGGTATCAAGTATAGCTTCAAGGTCCCCTTAATTTTGACAACATGATTAAGCAAGCTGTGAGGATAGAGGCGTTCATGGTTAAGAAAGGGGAGTTGACTTTATACAAAGACAACAAACAAGGTTCCTCCTCTTCCAACAAAGATAAAGGGAAGTTTTTCAACAAGAATAGAGATGTTGTGAATGATGGAGTGGTTGATAATGTGACCTTGACTCCTTCAAAACCAGTCTTCAATCTTACTTCTAGTATACAAGCAACCAAAACTACTGAAAAGGCTGCAACAAATACTCAACCACCTTCTAGATTCTCTAGCAACAAACCTTGGGCCCCTTGACCCAAGCGTGAATTTACTTCCTTGGGAGAACTGCTTGATGTAGTTTTCAAGATTTTGGTGCAAAATCAGATTCTCACTCCTTTGGACAAGTGTCCATATGATCCGCAATCATGACCCCATTGGTGGAACAAAAATGCATACTGTGACTATTACCAAAACAAGGGTCATAAGACTGCTACTTGTCTTCAGTTGCGCCATAAGGTCCAAGATCTGATTGATAATGAGGTTGTTGTTGTGGAAAATCATAATAAGAATTTAGATCACCAGGCATTTAAAGACCCCTTTCCTCGTCACGAGAAAGGTGAGTCTTCCAATACTAAGAACAACAATGCCAAGGTTAACTATGCGCATACCACTTATGATAATGTTATCAACATGATTGAACCTGTTGGAGTTGAGTATTGTGATGTGATTACTATCAAGGGGAGTGGGGATGCTCCTAAGTTTAAGACCCCATTTGTCTTGAGAAGCCCTACGTCTCACTCGTCTGAATCTGAATCATCTCAGAATTATGCTAACATTGTTACCAGATCCTGCGCTAAGATCACTCTCAAGGGTCCTGACCCTCCTACTACTACATCCACACTAAAACAACCCATGGATAAAGCTGTTGTTGGTCCTACCAACAAGACCACAAAAGTGGTCCCCACACCTCCTACTGCTAGTTAAAGCATTCTCAACCAGCTGCAACAAACCAACACTCAAATAACCATCTTTGAGCTGTTGAAGATCTTGCCTGCTCACAGGAAGATTATGGATAAAGGCCTCGCAGAGGCTAATGTCCCCAAAGACATCAATCTTGATCAGTTTCAATCTATGGTGGGTCACTTGACTTCACCGCACTATTTGTCCTTCTCAAAAGAAGATGATGATTCGATCAGTCACCCACATAATGCTCCTTTGCATATAGAGGTCATGATTGGAAAACAACTAGTCCGCCGCATCCTTATTGATAATGGTGCTGGCCTTAACATTTTCTCTGCTCACTTTCTTGCTCAGCTAGGTTATGATGAAGATCGCATAGATTCCCGCAAGAGAATTACTATCAAGGCCTATGATGAAGAAGAAATAAAGTCTAAGGGTTTAGTTGTGCTACCCATTTAGGTTGGACTAGTTGAAAGAGATGTCACATGTCAAGTGCTAGACCTTCCTCTTGCTTATAACATCTTGCTGGGAAGACCATGGATCCATGAAATGCAAGCGGTTCCCTCTACGTATCATCAGTGCATTAAGTTTCCTTTCCACGACATAGAAGTGTCAGTTCCTTCTAGTATGGGCTCTTCTCTTAATACGCTCACACAGTCAGCTGCTATTTTTGTTCCTACTAATAGAGAATACATAGAATTCTGTGATGCCAAGCTTAAAGACATGGAACAAACTTTGAAAATCAAATACATAGGCATGGGGGGTATCAAATAGAACCTATGCTATCACTAGCACCTCTACCTTAATCTCCTTGTTCTTATGGGAGACCTTCTGAGAACAATAAATCTTCTACTCCTCCTAAAATAGTTTATGATGGTGCCTTTGTACAGGCTTCAAAACCATTAGAAGATGAAGATGAGGAAAGAGCTATTAAAGCTTGGTTTTGCAAATGAAAAGACATATCTGAACAGACTGCCCCAACTCGTGAACTAGATCCCAATAGCGAAGGTATTAAAATTATGAAATGGTTTGGATACAAAGGGAGTGACCCAATAAGGGTGAATGGTAACGTGTTAGTTGAACCTATTAAAGCTACGGGTCAAAAGATGAAAGACACAACTAGTTTAGGCTTCAAGAAGATCCCATTCCATCTAGGGATTAACAATTTTTTTCCAAAATTAGATCCTCCACTAGAACCTGAAGGCACAGCTACAGTTGACACTACAGAGGATACCTCCGATGAGGATTTCTTTCCTTATCCCATTCCTCCAGACCTGGTAGCATTCTTTGCTAAGCTAGATAATTTTGTACCACGTATCAGTACAACCGAGACTGATAAAACCACTCCATTTGATGCATTAACCTATGAACAATAGAAAGTGTTACAAGACCCTGATTTCCAAGGTGAACAGTACATACTGCTAGAGTTTCAAGAGTAGTTGACACAAGAACAGGCTGGTGTCACAAGAAATCCCAAACCTTCATGGTGCAAACATCCCAGTCAGAGTTTAGACACAGATTCTCATGAATATGAGTTTGACAGTTTGTCAGAAGGATCCTATGAAAAGCTTCTCGACATAGGTGAGGGGTCTAGTGAGTCTGAGTCCATAAATGTTAACATGTCTTCTACTACGGTCACTAGGAGTCAAAAGGATTCGAACACACCTTTAGATGATATTGCTCTAGGTCTCAACGTACTAGTTAGCACTTTCAATGACTATACCATGAATGCACTTGAACCTGTCACTTCTCTCTCACTCCAACATCCCAAGCTAATAGACTAGAATTCCCCTTCCTCATCCAATGAAGTCCTCACATTCCAGAATGACTATGATCTAGCCTACTATCTTCATGCTATTGAACCTGTAACATCCTCCACTAGTGAAGAAAGTGTAAACATGACCGAGGCTGATATCAAGTATCTTAGTCATAAAATCAAAAGAAGAAAAAATAGGCGCTCTAATGGTGAAAACCATATTGTGGCAGTGTCAGAGCCAAAAAAAGTAAAAAGAATAGACGTGTCCAAAGGTGAAAACCTCTTTGAGGCACCCGAGGATGAGATACTTGATATGCTTCCAAGTCATTTCTAGGAACGATCATTGGTGCTAATTGAGCCAACTCAGCTAGTAAATCTGGGTACAGAAGAGCATCCACATATTATTCATGTGGCTAAATCATTATCTGCAAAATAACTCCAAGAATTCACAAATTTATTCAAGGAGAAAAAGATAAAATTTGCATGGACATACTCTGACATGCCTGGTGTAGATCCTGATCTTATCATGCATCACTTGTCAATAGCTCCTAGAGTAAAACTAGTCAAGCAAAAACTCAGAAAAATGCATCCAAATGTGGCTTTACTTGTCAAGGCGGAGTTGGAGAAACTTCTAAAAGTTGGGTTCATCAGAGCAATTGACTATGTAGAATGGATCTCCAACATAGTTCCAGTGTCAAAGCATGACAAATCTATCAGAGTCTGCACAGACTTTAGGGACTTAAATAAGGCATGTCCAAAAGATGATTTCCCACTACCCAACATTGATATGATTGTGGATATGACAATAGGATATAAAATGTACTCCCTTATGGATGGTTTCTATGGCTATAATCAAATAAAAATTGATCCAGAAGACCGAGAAAAGACTGCTTTCACTTGTACATGGGGTACTTTCTGCTGGAATGTTATGCCTTTTGGTCTTAAGAATGATGGAGCCACATATCAGAGAGCAATCACTACTATATTTCATGATATGATGCACAAGACAATGTAGGATTATGTTGATGACACCCTTGCTAAAAGTATGGATAGGAGAACACATCTTACTAATCTAGGTCCTATACTAGATTGTATGGAAAAATTCAGACTACGTCTCAATCCTAAGAAATGTGCATTTGGAGTGACTTTGGGAAAATTGCTTGTTATATCATCTCCGCAAAAGGAATCGAGGTCGATCCTAAAAATGTGCAAGCTATCATGGAAATTCCTCCACCTTGCACTATTATAAAAATTAGAGGTCTTCAAGGTTGGATTTAGTCTATCCGACACTTCATCTCATAGCTAGCTGAAGAGTCACAGCCATTTAGCAAGACTCTGCATAAAGGTGTGACCTATGAATGGAATAAAGAATGTGAACAAGGTTTTTAACAAATCAAACAATATCTAGCTAATCCACCTATATTAATGCCTCCTATTCATGGGAAGTCATTAATCTTATACATCTCAACTACAGAAACATCTCTGGGTGCTCTATTGGCCCAAGAAGATTAAAACAATAAAGAAAGAGCGATCTATTACATCAACAGAACATTGGTCTCCTATGAAATGAATTATTCTATAATTGAGAAAGCTTGCTTGGTGGTGGTGTTCGCTTCCCAGAAGTTACGACACTACATGATGGCTCACACTATAAGGCTCATTGCAAAAATTGATCCATTAAAGTACTTACTCAGTAAAGCTACCCTCACAGGTAGACTAGCTAAATGGGTCATGCTTCTCAGTGAATTTGATATCGAATATGTTGAGAGAAAAGCTATCAAAGGGAAAGCAATTGTAGATCAGTTGGTTGAGGCACCTATTATAGACCATCAACCATTAAGGATCGATTTCCCAGATGAGTCCATCATGCTTCTTACACATCAGTTATGGACTATGTTCTTTGATGGATCATTCACCCAGCAGGGGTCAGGTGCCGGTATCTTTTTCATTACACCTCAGCGGTATTCATTACCAAAGGCTTACAAAATGATGTTTCCTTGCACAAATAACACTATTGAGTATGAAGCCTTGATTAATGGATTAAAGATTGCTATTGAATGGCGTGTCGATGAGCTAAAGGTCTTTGGAGATTCACAGTTGGTTATCAATCAGGTGAATGACATCTATCAAACAAAAGATAAAAAACTGGTGCCTTATAAAAAGATGGTTGATAATCTTAAGAAATACTTTGAACATGTTACTTTCCAACAAATTCCAAGGGAAGATAATAAAGTAGCCAATGCCATGGCTACTCTAGCTTCCATGTTACAAATGTCAGAAAATGACTTCAGACATGAATTTCTAGTGGAGACGTTATGCTACCTTGCCTATAATTCCCCTGACTCCCGGATGATCTGTTCAGTCATTGGACATGACTCATCCCGCTACCACCATATTTACTCCTACCTTCATGAAAAGATTATTCCTGACACTTACACTTGAAATGAGAAATGTCACTTAATCTGTAGTGCTTCACAGTTTGTCATCGTAGCTAACAAATTATATAGACAAGGTCTAGACGGTACCCTCCTTAGGTGTTTAGAACCCGACGAGTCCAAGCGTGCGTTAGAAGAGGTGCATGAAGGCTTTTGTGGGTCTCACTCAAATGGTCTGACACTGGCTCACAAACTTATTAGAGCTAGTTACTATTGCCCGGATATGGAGAAAGAAGCTACACAATTTTCTAAATCTTGCAAACAATGCCAGCTTCATGAAAATCTGATCCACACTCCTGCCAAGGAGCTCATTCCTTTTATCAGCTTTTGGCCATTTCAGTAGTGGGCCTTTGACTTAGTGGGTTAGATATATCCATCTTCTTCAAGGGGAAATAAATACATCATTACTGCTACAAACTATTTTACCAAGTGGGTTGAGGCAGTGCCTCTCATTATAGCTGATGGCAAGTTTGTGGCCATGTTTATATAGAACTACATCATCTGCATATATGGTGTACCCTCATCAATAATCACTGACAATGAGGGGAAATTCAAGAACAAGGGTATAACACAATTATGCACTAAATTCAGAATTATTCAGCACTGGTCCTCTATATATTATCCTCGGGGTAATGGACAGGTGGAAGCTTCAAATAAGACTATTCTCAAGATCTTACACCACACAGTACACAAATCTGGACAAGACTGGAATCTCCAGATTAATCTGGCTTTATGGGCTTACCACACTAGTATAAAGACACCAACAGGGGCTACACCCTTTACTCTAGTTTATGGTGCAGATGCAGTGCTTCCTATTGAGGTTGAGATTCCCACTTTGCAAGTCTCTCTGAAGGGCCTCATTACTGATGATGATATCAGAATATCTCAACTTCAAGAGCTTGAACTACTGGATGAATGTCAAAAAGTGGCGTTCGATCATCTTTGAGCATATCAGAAGAGAATATTTAAAATCTACAACAAGAAAGTTAGACCAAGGGAATTCCAAATGGGTGATCTTGTCCCGAGAGAAAACCCCAAGAATCAACAACATCGGGTCCAGAAAGGAAAATTTGAACCAAACTGGCTTGGCCCGTATGTTATCACTGTAGTATTTGGGCTTGGCGCTTATCAACTCTCTACCATAGAGGGAGAATAGCTCAAAGAGCCTATCAATGCTCTTCATC
Source organism: Thuja plicata (assembly GCA_018584345.1). Lineage (NCBI taxonomy): Eukaryota > Viridiplantae > Streptophyta > Pinopsida > Cupressales > Cupressaceae > Thuja > Thuja plicata. Next base: position 430,817 of record MU224180.1, read on the forward strand.
TGAAGAAGTTCTATAGTTGAGATGTCTTATGAATGCTCATGTACAAACTCTATTCTGAGAAAATACTAAAAATTGCAAAATGTCCTAAAAAATGATCATCTTAGTGAAAACTTGGCAAACAGGCACTTTGATGTATCTATTATCCTGGTGAAAACCTGGTAAATAGGCACCTTGATAATACAAAAAAATTGAAAAATCAAAAAATACAAAAAAATTGAAAAAATAAAAAATACAAAAAAAGAAAAATACAAAAAAATAAAAAATACAAAAAAAATGAGAAAAAGAGAAAAATGTGCCATTGATGAAAACCTGGTAAATAGGCGTCATGGTAGCAAAAATAGTATTTCTGCCAAGATGGTGAAAACCTAGTAAATAGGTGCCTCTTGTTCCGGAATGCTCTATCTATCACGACATCCCTTGGCTTTCTTGCAATTTGCTCCTGCTTTCCTGCTTTAGTTTGCTTTCCTACTTTAGTTTGCTCACTCATGCATTCGCTCTTTGTCATCTTCGAGATTTTTCTCAACTTCACATGGATTGAAACTGGTCATACTCTCGGGGGCATCTTCCTGGTCTAGGGGGCATTGTCCTCTCTTTTGGAGTCTCTCTCCTCTTCGCATCAGTCACAAGTGGTTCTCACTGAGTATGCCTATTGATGCCTTGATCTCACATTGATCTTTATACTTTAGAATCTCTCTCACATCAGTCACTAGTGATTCTCACTGCATCTTCCTACTATCACTATCCTCTTGAGATTTCTCACATTAACTCGCGATCTGCGTATTCGACATCAATCCGTTCATCACTTGGGGGCATGGCTCCCTAGTTTGATTGCATCTTCGGTTTACACTCGAGTCAGTAATCTTGTCAGTTCTAAAAGACAACCATCTACTGGCACAAACTGGTGTTTCTCAATACCCCAATTAAACAGTTTTTTTTCAACACTCTCTTTGGACACATCTGTATTTTTCAACACACATTGGATATCGCAATGTAAACATCTCTCGATAGAAATCAAACACATCGCACTCACAAGTACAATGGTATTTTTCAACACCCCAAACATAGGCACATTCATAAACTTTGAAACATGCTAAACTATGATTGAATCTTTCTTTGTATATTGTCTGTTCTCATGAATTTCATTGATATTTTCTTTGTCTACTGCTTGTGGGTGTGGTTTTGATGATCCGACAGTGTCAAATAAACAGGGTGTATGTGATAAGAGCTTTCACATTAAGGTGGAAAAGCCTCACATCCCTCGATCTTGTTTAATTGAATGCTAAGGGGAGGTTGGAACTATCTCCTTGACTGTTATTGCTCTGTTTGTTTACTTGTGTACTCTTACTATATCAAACTGGAAACAATGTTTAGGTCATCTTGGCTTTTGTGCCCTAGTGCTTATGATCGTTTCCTACATTTTATTTGATGAAAGTCATATTTATATTCTTATGGTTGTAGTGGCACCAGTAAGGATTGTATTAACTTTGATGTTCCAAAAATACTTGATGATGATAATTATGCGATGAGTCCAACAACCAAGTCCTAGGGTTACATTTAGTTTAGGCTTGCATTCGCAATTTAAGCTTGCATAGCAACAGTTTTGGTGTTCTCTTCATTGTCTTCTCATTCTTCGAAGGTTCTCATCTTTTGTCCTGGATTCCTCTTGACTGCACACGTGTCCGGTTCTGAATCCATTTTTTCGTGATCGAAATCAAAATCTGACACTTCTATATAGCTCAAAATTGCATTTTAAAATTTTGGGACCGACGTGCTCCGATGCTTGTGCAGTCAACTTTCTGACATCGCTTTCTTGTCAGAATCATCTCTCGTCATAATTTTCTCAGCTTCTGCAATCTTTTCATCCAAATAAACTCTAGTAAATTCTGGTCAAACTTGGTCAACTATGGTCAAACCTAGTCAACAAGACCTCCCAATTGCTCTAAATTGATTCTACCTTCTCTTGATCTATCTCTAAATTCCTCTAGATCTTTGATCTTACTTCTATCTGCAATCTTTTGCTGTCGATCATCTTTTTATTGTGTCATCTTTTGATTTCGCTCCCGAGGGGGCAGGATGATTGCATCATTGAATCTTTTCGCATCATTCTCAAATCATTTTGATCTAAATCAAAAGTCCCCATTGCTAGGGGCATCTCATCACTTGGTGCATATTCAGTTTTTTGTACCTTATGGTCAAAATTGGATATTCCATGATCTTGAATCTCTAGGGGCATCTTGATGTCTTGCATCTTTCCATCTTGTCATCTATCTTTCTAGGTATCTGAGAAATCTAACTTAGATCCTCAAGGATTATGCTTCATTCTAGAGATAGTCCTAAAAATCTCTATTGACTATCTTTTGGGACAGGTATCGGGGCAATCTAACCCTGACTCCTAAAGGTTGAGGCTCATTCTGAGGACAGTCTTGTGAAAGATATCAATCTGACCAGTGTCTGGGAAATCTAACCTAGATATTGGGGGACTAAGCTTCATTCTGGAGATGATTCTTGAAATCTCATTGGGTATTAGGGAAAATCTAACCCTAATTCCTGAAAGTCATGCTTCGTTCTAAAGTTGGCTCTCAAAATCTCTTTTCGATCGTTATCTGGGCAACCTAACTCGGATCTCGGAGGGCTAGCCTTCGTATTGGGGCAATCTAACCCTGATTCTGGAGATAGTCCTAGATCTTCATCAACTATCAGCGGACATTGGGGTAATCTAACCCTGATTCCAATTTTCTCTCAATTGGTATTTGGACCATTATCTTTGCAATCTAACTTAGACTTCAGAGAATCATGCTTCGTTCTGAAGATGGTTTTGCTTCTCAATCTGATCGGTGTCTTGGCAACCTAACCTAGACTTCCAAAATTCTCATCTGTCACATCAGACTATTCTTTGAATCAACGCGCTGCACGCACATCAATTCAAAGAGGGGCAAAATGTAACACCCCAAAATTGGCACCTTACAATTCTAAACAATTTTGGTGCATTTTCTCATCATTGAAGTCCTATTGTACTAGGCAAATTATCCTTCCTAATTGACTTTAATTGAATTGGTCTCAAATGCAGAAAACCTAAATTTGCATAAATCTCACACTATAATTAATTCCTAAATTTTCATGATTTATTAGCTAAAAATCCCTATGATTAATTAATTTAATTCTAAAGTCCTAAGTTCTTTTAAATTAAATTAATTCCACCCCCTTTAGCTGATACACATCAAAAGGAATTGAATAATTATTTAATTATTTGAATGGATTATCCTTAAAAAGAATTCCATAATTCCATGTGAAAAGTCACTCATGTGGCAATAATTCATTTATTTAATTAAATAATTCCTCATTTTGTCTCACCTTCCTCCATGGAGATGAAGAGTCAGTCGTTTCTTTCCAAGAAACTCTTCATCCTCTTTCCAGGTTCTATATTATGGACTTCATTTTCTTCATCGAGGAGAGCAATTTTTGAGTATCTAAACTATAGCCAATTCTTGTCTTAATTTTCTCTCACTTTCAAGCTTTTGTTGCATAATTAGCATAATTTCATTTAGAGTAATAGCATGTTGCATCTTAATGTAGTTTTCTTATGTATCAATTAGCTTAATTCTATCATCTTTCAAAGTTCTTAGCTTAAAATATGCACTTTCATTCCTAGATTGTAATGGCATTTCTCACATAGAATAGTTTTAATTTCAGTTTTTATAATGCTTTAAAATCCTCCATTTTAGAAATGGGCATGGTTGTTGGCTCTCATTCTAAGAGTAATTGAAAAACCCCAACTAAATAGGAGGCAACAGGTCGATTCAATCAAAATTTTGGAATGGACAATTCATGTTCATTTTTTCAATCGATGATTGAGCAATGACTATGTTGTGTTTGTGGCTGATTTAGAGGTCATATTCAGACACATACATTTTAACACAATGGTGTTTCTCAACACCCTAAACGCATGCACATTCGTAAAATTTGAAACATGCTGAGATATGATTAAATATTTCTTTGTATGCTATCTGTTCTCATGAATTTCATTGATATTTTCTTTTTCTACTGCTTGTGGGTGTGGTTTTGATGATCTGACAGTGTCAAATAAACATGGTGTATGTGATAAGAGCTTCTGCATTAAGGTGGAAAAGCCTCACATCCCTCGATCTTATTTATTTTTATGCCAAGGGGAGGTTAGAACTATCTCCTTGACTATTATTTCTCTGTTTGTTTACTTGTGTACTCTTACTATATCAAACTGGAAACAATGTTCAAGTCATCTTGGCTTTTGTGCCCTGGTGCTTATGATCATTTCCTACATTTTATCTGATGAAAGTCATATTTATATTCTTATGGTTGCAGTGGCACCAGTAAGGATTGTATTGACTCCGATGCTCCAAAAATACTTGATGATGATAATTATGCGATGAGCTCAACAACCAAGTCCTAGGGTTGCATTTAGTTTAGGTTTGCATTCGCAATTTAAGCTTGCATAGCGACAATTTTGGTGCTCTCTTCACTGTCTTCTCATTATTCAAAGGTTCTCATCTTTTGTCCTGGATTCCTCTTGACTGCACACGTGTCCGGTTCTAAATCCATTTTTTCATGATCAAAATCGAAATTTGACACTTCTATATAGCTCAAAATTGCATTTTAAAATTTTGGGATCGACGTGCTCCGATGCTTGTGCAGTCAACTTTCTGACGTTGCTTTCTTGTTAGAATCATCTCTCGTCATAATTTTCTCAGCTTCTACAATCTTTTCATCCAAGTAAACTCTAGTCAATTTTGGTCAAACTTGGTCAACTATGGTCAAACCTAGTCAACAGGACCTCCCAATTGCTCTAAATTGATTTTTCCTTCTCTTGAACTATCTCTGAATTCCTCTAGATATTTGATCTTACTTCTATCTACAACATTTTTCTGTTGATCATCTTTCTGTTGTGTCATCTTTTAATTTTGCTCCTGAGGGGGTAGGATGCTTGCATCATTGAATCTTTTTGCACCATTCTCGAATCAGTCTGATCTGAATCAAAAGTCCCCATTGCTAGGGGCATCTCATCACTTGGCGCATATTTAGTTTTTCATACCTTATGGTCAAAATTGGATATTCCATGATCTTGAATCTCTAGGGGCATCTTGATGTCTCGCATCTTTTCATCTTGTCATCTATCTTTCTAGGTATCTGAGCAATCTAACTCGGATCCTCAAGGATTATGCTTCGTTCTGGAGATAGTCCTAAAAATATCTATTGACTATCTTTTGGGACAGGTATCGGGGAAATCTAACCCTGACTCCTGAAGGTTGAGCCTCATTCTGGGGTCAGTCTTGTGAAAGATATCAATCTGACCAGTGTCTGGGCAATCTAACCTAGATATTGGGGGACTAAGCTTCATTTTGGAGATGATTCTTGAAATCTCATTGGGTATTGGGGCAATCTAACCCTAATTCATGAAATTCATGCTTCGTTCTGAAGTCGACTCTCAAAATCTCTTTTCGACCGTTATCTGTACAACCTAACCCAGATCTCGGAGGGCTAACCTTTTTATTGGGGCAATCTAACCCTGATTCTGGAGATAGTCCTAGATCTTCATCAACTATCAGTGGACATTGGGGCAATCTAACCCTGATTCTGATTTTCTCTCAATTGGTATTTGGACGGTTGTCTTCACAATCTAACTTAGACTTTAGAGAATCATGCTTCGTTCTGAAGATGGTTCTGCTTCTTGATCTGACCAGTATCTTGGCAACCTAACCCAGACTTCTGAAATCCTCATTTGTCACATTAGAATATTCTTTGAATCAATGCGCTACTCACACATCAATTCAAAGAGGGGCAAAATGTAACACCCCAAAATTGGCACCTTACAATTCTAAATAATTTTGGTGCATTTTCTCATCGTCAAAGTTCTATTGTACTAGGCAAATTCTCCTTCCTAATTTACTTTAATTGACTTGGTCTCAAATGCAGAAAACCTGAATTTGCATAAATCTCACACTATATTTAATTCCTAATTTTTTTATGATTTATTAGCTAAAAATCCCTATGATTAATTTAATTTAATTCTAAAGTCCTAAGTGCTTTTAAATTAAATTAATTCCACCCCCTTTAGCTAATACACATCAAAAGGTATTGAATAATTATTTAATTATTTGAATGAATTATCCTCAAAAAGAATTCCATAATTCCATGTGAAAAGTCACTCATGTGGCAATAATTAGATTCTTTAATTAAATAATTCCTCATTTTGTCTCACCTTCCTCGATGGAGATGAAGAGTCAACCTTTTCTTTCCAAGAAACTCTTCATCCTCTTTCCAGGTTCTTCTATATCATGGACTTCATTTTCTTCATTGAGGGGAGTAATTTTTGAGTATCCAAACTATAGCCAATTCTTGTCTTAATTTTCTCTCACTTTCAAGATTTTGTTGCATAATTAGCATAATTTTATTTAGAGTAATAGCATGTTGCATCTTAATGTAGTTTTCTTATGTATCAATTAGCTTAATTCTATCATCTTTCCAAGTTCTTAGCTTAAAATATGCACTTTCATTCCTAGATTGTAATGGCATTTCTCACATAGAATAGTTTCAATTTCAGTTTTTATAATGCTTTAAAATCCTCCATTTTAGCAATGGGCATGGTTGTTGGCTCTCGTTCTGAGAGTAATTAAAAAACCCCAACTAAATAGGAGGCAACAATTCGATTCAATCAAAGTTGTGGAATGGACAATTCATGTTCAATTTTTGCAATTTGATGATTGAGCAATGACTATGTTGTGTTTGTGGCTGATTTAGAGGTCATATTCAGACACACACAAACAACACCCAGTCCATTTCCACAAGCGTCACTCTCAATAGTGAAGGGCTTGGAAAATTATGGCATAGCAAGAACATGTGTACTACACATAGCTTGTTTCAGTTGTTCAAACACATTCTTAGCAACATGGGTCCAGCTAAAAGCATCCTTTTTTAACATAGCTGTCAATGGTGTCGCGATCTTCCCATAATTCTTGACAAACTTGTGGTAATAGCCAGTCAGCCCCAAAAAACCTCGAAGGCTCTTGAGCGTTTGTGGATGTGGCCAATTTTTCATGACATCTATTTTTGTAGGATCCACCTGAACCCCTTGGTATGCAACAATATGCCCAAGATACTCCACTTCCTTGTGGCTAAACACACATTTAGATTGTTTCACATAGAGTTGATGATCAGAGAGAAGTCAAATTACAAGCTCTAGATGATGGAGATGCTTAGCCCAGGTTTTTCTATAGACGAGGATATCATCAAAGAAGACTAGAATGAATTTCTAGAGGTAGGGACAAAATATTTTATTCATCATTGCCTAAAATGTTGAAGGAGCATTAGTGAGGCCAAAGGGCATGAATACAAATTCATAGTGACCATCATGTGTGCAGAAGGCTATTTTAGGGATATCTTCCTCATTAACCCTAATTTGATGATACCCAGAATGAAGATCCAACTTGGAGAAAAAAAATGAGCACCATGAAGCTCATCAAGAAGTTCATCAACAACCAAAATGGGAAACTTATCCTTTATGGTGAGATGATTAAGGTCTCAGAAGTCAATGCAGAGTCGCCAGGACCCATATTTTTTGCAGACAAGTAGAACTAGAGAAGAAAAGGAACTGATACTAGGGAGAATAATACCTTAATTTAGTAAGTCACAAATGAGCATCTCAATTTTGGTATTTTGATGAAATGGGTAGCGGTAGGGCTTGATGTTGGGTGGGACGCTGCTAGGAAGGAGCTGAATATGATGGTCCTCTGGGCAAGAAGGTGGCAATCCCACAGGTTCAGAAAATACACCTGAATACTTATCCAAAATTTGTTGTAGATCTGCAAGATTACTATAGACCACTGAGGGATGCATCTGAATGGAATGGAGCTGAGTGATGACACCATGTGAATTATTCTTAAGAATATTTTCCATACGAAGTGAATTGATGATGTTGAGAGACCTCGATTATAAGCCTTTCAAAGTGTATTGTTGCCCATTAGCTAAAAATTGCATCCAAAGTTCAGCAAAATCCCATAGAATGGGGCCAAGAGTGTGTAACCATTGGGCACCCAAAACCACATCACATCCACCTAAGGGCAAGGCAAACATGTCAAAGCACAGGTTATAATCTCCAATAGAGAGACGCACATTGCAACATTTCCCTTTGCAAGGTAAAGTGCCCCCATTGGCAATCATGACTTCAAAGCTAGAGCAAGGATGTACAAAGCAATAAACCTGTTTGGCTATGTAGGGGTCAAAGAAGTTATGAGTGCTACTAGAATCAATGAGTATAGTAAGAGGGATCTTCTTGAAGTAACCCTAGACCTGCATGGTTTGTGGGGTAGTGACTCCTGCCAAGGCATGGACAAATATCTCTGGTTGGGCTTTTGGCAAAGGAGGTTCAACAAGTTGCTATTGAGGCTCAACCTCACATCTACTATTTCCTGAGCATCTACATACTCATCCAGTTTAGGTGGAGAATCCAAATCCAAGAGAGAGAGCTTTTGTTGAACACGTCTATGGCCCCGGGACCATTTCTCATCATAATTATAAAAAAGCCCTTTTTCTTGACGGACCAGTATCTCTGTTTCAGACAAGTGCTTGATAGGATTAGTTTTAGGAGCTGACGTGACTTGAGGGTGTGGAGAACCTTTATTTAAGAATGGAACACAATTAGATCTGGAATGTTGTAGAGCACTAATCTTGTCTTCTACTAACTTAGCCAACCCAAGGGCTTCCATCATTGTAGTGGGCCGAAACATTTTCACTTCAGAGCAAAGTGCATCCTTCAAACCACTGACAAAACAACTCCAGAAGAATTCATCAAACAATCCCTCTGTGTGATTAGCTAAATTTTCAAACTCTATCTAGTATTCTCTTACTGTGCCTATTTGGAAAAGTTTAGTGAGTGCTCCTGTGAAGTCATCAAAAGCACTAGGGCCAAAGTGCTGCAAAATGAGTGTGCACAATTCTATCCAGGTTGGGTCTTCATTAGCCTTGATGTACCAATGGAACCATTGAAGAGCTTCATGTTCCAAATGAAAAGATGCAAGCGGGACTTTGTTGATATCTAGAGTATTATGCAAGTTGAAATACTTCTCTGCCTGGTAAATCCATCCAGTCAGATCAGCACCATGGAAGCAAGGAAAATTAAGCTTCGGTCCATGAAAGTTTCTAGAAGAAAACCCAGCGTCTCCAGAATGGTTTCGGTTCATGGCATTATGTTGAAGAGTGAGACTGAGAAATTCGTCATCCAGATCTTGAAGTTTGGTCTTGAGGGATGCAAGTTCCTCCTCCATGATTTTTGCTCCTGTACGAGTGACAACCATATACCAAGTTTTTTTTTTTGCTTTTTGAAATGGGTAAAAAAATAGAAACAAAAACTTTTTCAGTTAGGGAAAACTTGGATTTGGGCAAAACACAGATGGTTAATGGGGGTTCGACGAGTGGTTGGACACTTTATGATGAAAAGGGAAAAATAAAAATGAGGATTTCAGGGGTGGGGAGGCAGAATGGGAAGAGCGGTCCAAGAGGGACAAAGGAGAAGAATTAGGAAATGAACCTTGTGGCCAGATTTGGTGGCGATTGGCTGAGAAGCAAAAAAGTTAGGGCAAACCCTAAAATTAGAAAAATGAGGGATTTAGGGCTTCAATATGTGGAATTTGGGGTAGGGTCTTCAAGGAAGGAATTATGTGGAATGGTATTTTAGAGGTTCTGGGGAACCTTGAGAGGAAACAAGAAGATAGCCAGGAAACAATCGACTCAGGGGAAATAACTCAGATACTAACAACTGAAATAAACTATTATGAGAACAAGAATTGCTATAATTTGAAATGAAGTATTGTAGAACTCAGAGCAGCAGATGAAAAAAAAGGAAGTATTGTAATTAACACAGCACCTGAAGGCCATGACAAAATTTTTTTTTGACAGAATTTCCACCCAGCGAGCCCAAGAAATTGGTCTGATACCAAATGAGAGGAACCGCCTGGAACAATATGATGAACATGCATGAAATAATAGAAATATAGAGCATCAGTAGAACTCAGAGTGAATTTATTGATTGTGGGCCACTTCAAGGGGGTAACCTCCTTTGAGCAAGCTCAATACAATAAATTCATTGGTACCTTCAAAGGCCTCAACACACACTTATATACTAAGTATAATCTAGACAATTATTACTACCTATGCATGTGGGATGATAAAATATACTCACAGGACGACTTACAAAGCATATGCATCCAACAACACTACACTAACAAAATAAGCAAAAGGGACCCATAGGTTCCTAATAGCTACTCTGACAGATTCACAACACCTAAAACATATAGAGTGAGTATCTAAAACTCAGCGAGCTCATAGTTTATTTACAGAAAAATCCCTAAATTCATGAAACATGGCAACCACTTCATGAGTTTCCAAAATCAAGAATGTGAAGGACAAAAAGGTTGATCTGATCAACAAATCTACATGTGAAGAACCTAAATATAAATTTTGCCCTGAGGTTTCTTCACAACTAGAAGATGCTGGAGCATTCTTAAGCATACCACCAAGGTTTTTTTCTAGTCGAGGATGTCTGAGCCTATATCCACTGTAAGGTTGTAGAGATCAGAGATCTCAAGGTTGAAGAAGCTTACAAGAAGCTTTGCATAGATATAAACATTAAGGATGAACATAAACACATCGATGTAAAAGGGTTGACAAATTCCCTAATGTTCCTGAAGGAATTCAAAACCAAGTGGATCCGGATAGTTCTTAGCAGAGTACATGACAAGAAAATGTGGTTGGACGAGCTAAAACTAATCACCAAGGATGTAATACATGTAGTAATCGGTTATCCAGTAACTTACATGGCCAAATCCCTTAAACATCCTTCTTGCCTCAAGATTGAGAAGATGACAGGTGCAGTATGGGATGACAGAGGTTTAAAACACAACACAATCACCGACCCCAAACTGAAATTTGATGTATGTGTATTGGGATACAAGGTATTCCAAGCCAGCCAGATAAACAATATAGCATGTGGAGTAGTTGACACTGCCCATAAGATTGTGAAGAAGGGATTACAACTAGACATATCCGAGCTTCTACTGAAGAAATTAGAGGGGAACATGATAATAATTAGGCCAACAAGGTCTAATTCATGTAAGTTTGGATTACTTCTAATATGTACATTTTTCTATTTCCAGAACTTCTTCCCATCTATCAGTAATGTCAATTGGGACAGTACCTGACTAGTAACAATAAAAATTAGTGAATTTTTCAAGTCACTAGGGGACAATTTTAATTCAATCATGGATGCATACTTCACTACTTTTAAGGACATAATGCAAAAGAGGATGAGGATACCTGAAAAACTGGTGGAACAATATAAGGATGATATATTTTTCATATTAGATACCGACACCATGTTGATAAAACCAGCTATACCAAGGACAACATGGTTACCATCTCTTGATTATGAAGTCAACATTGATCAAGAAACAAATGCTATTGAAGAATTACTTAATGAGGGAGTTGAAAAATCACTACCAAGATTTGGAACTTATGAGGAAGCTAAGGCCATAATCAAAACAGGCCTAGTAGTGAAGAAGATTGACAGAAAGAAGACTAAAATGGTTAAGAAACTTCAAAAGAAGTTGTCAATAAATGATGAAGAATCAGAACAAAGAGATGACATCGAGGGATAGTCACCCATTGGTGAAGGTGAACAAGTGAGTGAATCTGAGTCAATTGAGTCTAATGCACCACCTGCAAAGAAACAAAGAACTACAGTTGCATCAAGGACTAGGAATCAGACTTCAAAAGATACAGATTCACCACCGATCAAGAAAGGAATAGTGAGGAATTACAAGAGAAAACCTCAAATCGGGAAACAAGCTCCGAGGCAAAGAAGAAAATACATCTGAGGAAAAGAGGACAAGGATGATAGTGCACATGATGAGAGTGAACAAGCACTCCAACCTCAAAAGCATAAAGTTCCTAAGATAATTGATGAAATTGCTGCATCAATCATCAAAATAGGTAGCATATCCAATGCTAAGATAAGGAAATGGCTAACCTTATCTCCCAAGGATCAAAATAATATTGAAGAATCCGTCATTCAAGCAATGATTGCATTTAAACATGTACCTATATAATTTAATAAGATGATGCCACAAGAACTAAATAAGAAAATATCGGCAAGATGGACTTATGCACTACATACAAAGAAATATATTAGGGAAAGATCCCTAGTTACAATTATGCCACCCAAATCCAAAGTTGAAGAAATTGATGAAATGATGAAGAAACATTCAAAAAAATTTTCAGCTAAATTGAGAGCTTACGAGGTACTATAGGGAAGATTAATAGAGCTTGATAAAGAAAGTGATGAGACTTGGAATGCAATATTCAATCCACCCAAGGAGGATTCAAGCCCCGAGCAACTATTAGCTCTTACTGAGATCCCTCACAATGAAGAAAAAGAGGCCACACCGAGCCCATATCACATCTTCATAAATGACATCAAGGACACCAATTTTGTTGAGTTGACCACACAGGAAAACAAGGCCATGGATGATGTACCTCAGATTTTGCAATCATTAGGAGATTCAATAAAGGTCATCATCAAAGATATTACACTCATTGAATCTGATGATGATCCCAAGAAAGATGAAGATGTAACTTCTACCACCAAGAAGGAAAAGGAAAAGGATACCACAGATGTAGCACAATTCAATATACTAGGTAACATTCCACTATTGATACAAACTATCAATATCATTACAAAGGCATGGAAAAAGACACCTGAACCTAATGCACACACACCAATGGACACTGGTGATGATCAAGGGAAGAAAAAGGATACAACTAAAGAGAAGAAAGATACAAGTGGAGAGGAGAAAACAAGTGATGCCACTGACAAGAACACCGAGGGTGAAAAGGATGCAAACACAGATAAGGTTGATGTGGAGACATCCACCACCAACCAACAGGTCAATACCGAGAAGAAACCAATAGACACCACACCTCCCATACAATCACCAAAGCAAGAAAAAGAGCATGAAATTGCTATGGTTCTACACAATCCTACTTCCACCACCACATCCAAGAAGAAGAAGAAGAACAAAAATCCAGTCACATTAGATGAGATTATAGAAATACCTGATTGTGATCCAAGAACACTGAATTATGAGTCACTTACAAAGTATAAAGATTTGTAAAAGAAAGGCAATACAAGACAAGCTCAAGAAGGAGAAAAAGAACTCCCAAGTCTTGGAGAACACAAAGGAAATACTATTGCAGATTGTACCTGACACAAATATTTATTAGAGTGCACCTACACTTGATCAATTAGCAGTTCTTATTGATTCCATCACATCACACAATGTAGATGCAAACAAGGTAATTGAAGAACATGCTAAGCAGAAGTGTCAATATAGGATTACAGAGAAAATCAGCCAGGAAGTGGCAGAACAAAAGGTCAAACTTTCTTAATTAGTTACTACTATAGAACTGATAGTATCAGAAGTAGTAAACTTAATTTAAAAGTTGTGCACATTCAAAACTTTCACTACCTAGCATAGTGACAAGTTGGCCAAAATTGATGAAGATCTTAAGGCAAGTGCACAAGGTCTCACAACCAATGAAAATGCATTCAATTTGCATTATGACAAAATTGTTGAAGCAAACATTGAGACTTAAATTTGAAAAAGAACAAAGCTGAATCCAAGATGAGGTAACCGAGTTGCAGGCTATGTTACTCCCGAATCTCACACTACTGTTACAATCTATGACTTCGGAAAGAACATTGATTGCCACCCCGGAGATGTCTATTACAGAGCATATATGATATGCATGCCAGACTCACCTTATAAATCATGACCCTTGAGCACCTCAAATAGAAATGGGAGAAGAAAATGGAGGACATTCAAAAATCCCATTCCCACATTTTTGACAAGTTGTAAGTATTACACCTTTGCCATTAATTTAGGAAAAAGGGGAAATGATATGATAAAGGAGGAAATGATAAGGTGAAAGGGGGAAATGATAGAAGAGGAAAAATATGTATAAAGGAAAATGTGACATGTACATATACTATACCGAGGCATGCACATAGGGGGAGTCATATTGACAAGGTAAACATTTTGGTGTATATATTGAACATTTCAGTTTTTGCACATATCAATTTTTGATACTAATGCCAAAGGGGGAGATTGATAATCCTAAAGGATAATATATTTTGTCATTAGTATACAAAGGAAATCATTTTTGAACCATTGGTAGCATGATCACTGAAAGACAGGTTTATAGTGCAACCCAACACAACTGTTCATAGAGGTCACCGAAAATGCTAAGTACAAGTGAAAACTGATAGACATTTTATAGTGTAAACCGATAGCACACTTTACAGTGTAAACTGTCAATATAGTTTACTGAGAAAACTGACAGACAGATCACAAAAGAACCCGGGAGCATAAAGACTACAGAGCAACCCGAGCACCAGTCTACCGAGAGATAGTTTTATTTCTGAGAAATGTGGATCTAAGCTACACGTCAGATAAAATACTTGAGTTTTATATTTAGATTTATGCTTTTCATTTAAATCATACGTTTACTCCTCTTTTTGAATATTTACATTCTATTATGAGTAAATTGTTGACTGCTAATATTATTACTTTTCCTCCTATTCAACCTCTTCTTCCTACTATGATGGCATCAAAATCCTTTGATCCCAAAGCCTTTTGTCAATACCATCGTCAGAATGGCTATGATACTGAGAAGTGTTATTCTCTAAAACATAAGGTTCAAGATTTAATTGATTCTAAAGATTTATCTGTTGATAATTTTTATGGTAGTGGGAACAAATCTATCTCTCCTCCTAATCAAAACCTCCAAATCTATACGAATACTTTTCCTACACATGATACTAGTACCATTATTCATCCATCTTCTATGGATATTATTTATGATTCAAAGATGGATGATCTCAATCATATTGTTAACCATGTGGAGCATGTTGTTTTGTCTCAACCTGTATCTCCACCCCTGCCTCAATCTCAACCTCCTATTCAAATTCCTCCATCTCAACCTCAACTTCACGTTCCACCTCAACCTAAACCAAAACCTCAATCTAAACCTTCAAAACAACCTAAGGATAAAAGACCTAGGGAACTATTGATCACCTTTGATTATTCTAAGACCATTAAAGCTCCTGATGGTTCCCTTTACATTTATGCTAGGATTTCTAAGATACCTACGTGTGCTTGTCTTGTTGATCGTACTTCCTTAGTCAATATCATCACTGAAGAAAACCTTTTTTTATGAAGAACTTACAACGTGATTATTATGATACATTTGATGTGTGGATCCAAACTTGTAATGGTTTTCTCTATCCATCATTTGGTTCTATTACCTTACCTATTGAACTTTGTGGTAAGTTTGTGGACACTACCTTCATTGTTTTCCCTACTTCTGATCAATTTCAAGTTAAGCTTGGTTTGCCTTGGTTGACTGCCATGCATGCCATTGTTTCTCCTATCCACAAGTGTCTTAAGTTCATTCATGATGAAGAGGTTAAAATGATTAATCATAGTTTATATCAACCTTCTAGGCCTAGGGATTGTGCTACCCTTAACTTATTTTGGCCTTCATTACCTAATTCATTTCTTCTCGACCTGATAACCTTTTTCGCTCATATCAAGCCTATAAACATCACAATATTATTAAGTTAAGCATGCCTTAGGTAGATCTTAACTGTGGTCTTTTTCCTACACCTTCCATACCTCCTTTATCCATTGCTTCTATTTTTGTTAATCAAAATCCTAATGTTTCTTTTTAGCCTACTAAGAATCCTACTAATCCTCCTATATAACCTATGAAGGAACCGGTTGTTGTTCCTCCTAGTTCTCAACATATTTCAAACAAGAAAAAACATAACAAATCTACCAATGAACGTCGTAAGAAGTGTCGGGCTAAAGCTAGGGCCCATGTCTCTGTTCTTCAAAGTTCTTTACTTCATTTGACCAGCTTATGCCTGATGTAATAGAAGAAGTTAATGTTCATAATGATATTAAGATGAATGATTATGATGATTCTATTCGCATCTTAGATTCTATTTCGATTAATCTTGATCAAGAAGATACTCTTGATGATCCTATTGATGCTAATGATGAATATGATACTATTGATCTTGATACTGATTTACCTCATATGCTTTCCACACAACTTATAATTACACCTAGTATCGAACATCGCGATTCTCAAGAGGATCCTTGTTTGGAACTGGCTATTATTCCTACTATGTTGGATATAGTCCCTCTTGCGATTTGCCCACCTTCCCTAAATGATATAAACCAAGATGGGGAGGGTAGGCAATGCACTTGATTGGCTTGTCCTTCATGATAGCCTTTTATGTGTTTGCCTATTGTATTGTGCTTCTCTCGTAATGTATTTGCTAAATATTTTTTATATTATTTTATACGACCCTTGTTACTTTGTTGGTGCAAGGTGATAAAGGAATCGAAACTATTGTACAATTATTCTATATGTATCTCTATTGTTCGTAAATGTTTTCCTTGTGTAGTCTGCTTGGATTTGCGACATGGTAGCACTGATTCTTTTTGGTCTCCATGTTGTGGTATGAAAAGACTCTTCTTCGTAACTCTTGCATTTTCTTTCCTCCATTGTGATTGCAGTTCTATTTTCTTTGGGTAATGATGTCAATTCATTTGCAATAATATCATATCTATATATACATATTATCTTTTGATCATACTAACCCCATAGTAGGTAGCTCCCTTCTGTTTTCTATGTATGTTTATGTGGTATTTTCCTTGATTTGTCTTCACTTGGGGGCATCTTGTAGTGGAAACATAATCAATAGAGTTGTTTATGTTTCTGTTAAATTCATTGCTCATGTTAAAGTGCTATCAATGACTTTAACGTGGGGGCATACACTCTACTCACTTTTTGCACACACACACTTTCAAAATATTTTCAAAACTTAAAACTTTTCTCCCTTTATAGATTAAAGACTAATCCTTAAAGCATGGATTTTTACCTTATAGGATCTCTTGATCCCTCCAGTTTCAATTTACAATGTTTTGATCCCTTAAGGACAGAAGGTGTCCTTAAGACTGGATCTTTCTATGTTTTGACTTTGGTCTTTTGGAATATAATATTCCTAAGGGTAAAACCTTGATGGGTTTACTAGTGAGTAGCCACATTCACTAGGCGGTCGAACTCCATCTTTCTAGTTGCACTTTTTCCTTGTGTGTTTCACAATGGGACATAGGTTCTCATTGGGTGAGGTAATCACACCCTCTCTCTTTTTCTGTTTGACTTGTGATGTCTCTCTTATCATGATATCAGGGTTGATAAAGAATTAAGTCCCTAGGGGCTTGAGGATTCCTTTTTCCCTTTTGGTTTCAATAAGATTATCTTTTCTTTATGATCTCCTTTACCAAGAGTTTGCATCGAGTCCATACTCTTGCTAAAGTGGGGGCTAAATGTATAGTCCAAAAATGGAAGAACTTCCATTTTGGACTGGTTTAGCCCTCTGAGTAATTGTTTTGGGGTCATGTCAAGCGCCTTGAATGGGTCTCTGACTTGGATCTGGCTTTTCCCCATATTCTGCCCCATTTTCCACTTCTCTCTAGCCTATTTCTGGCACCCTGATCTACAAATCTGAGTTTCTTGATCTCAAGGTCAAGGTCGACCTCAACCCTGACCTAGGTAAGAGTCAACCTTAACCCTGACCTAGGGTCCAATTTTCAAGTTTCTAGGGTTTCCAGATGTCGAGCTTCAGAAAGATTTAATTCCCACTTCCGGGTCAGATTTTTCGGTCTTCGAGGCAACGAATCTTGAAATTATGTTTAATATAGGTCCACTTCTAAGGGTATAGGTCTAATTGGAATTTAATTCTCCTATGTATGCCTCTTTAGAAGATTGTGCCCTAGATTAGTAGTTAAGGAAGCCTTCTCCTCTCATTTTCTCTAAGAACGAACAAAAATCTAAGCAAGTGAAAGCCAAGACTTGAAGAAAGATAATATAAGCCATCATCTACTCTCAATCATTCAAGCATTCAAGCACATTCAAGCATTTAATTCATCAAGGAGATCCATTGGTATCCATTGAAGGATTCAAGCTCTATGGAGCCCTCTTGTTGAAGATTTCTCCATCCACATCCATGCAAGCCTCTTCCTATTCCAAGATCCATTCAAGATTGGTGTTAAAGATATAAAAGAAATTAATTTAAGACATCCTAAATTCATTTGGTGCATACATACTTATGGATCCAAGGATTTGAATCCTCCACAAGGGTTTCTATACAAGCAAGGTTTATTGGTTTATTTGCTTTGTTTATTTATGCAATTTCAATTATACTTTAAGGTTAATTCCAAAACCGAGGTTTGACCAAGGAAAATCCCTCCCCCCCAAAAACAAAACCATTTTTCTTGTAGGTACATGTACATGACAATGAATTTAAGAGCAGATTTGGATACCCTTTTCAGCCAACTTCTGGGATCCGCAAATAGAATTTTCGTTGGAGCAGTGCAGGTCGAGGTCGACATTTTGGGGTACAATTGTGCTTCTGTAAAGAGGTCAAGGTTGACCTGACTCAGAAAAGGAAAATATTTCTGGGCTTTGTCTATCTCTACATTTCTGTTCCAGCTCCGGTTGCAGAATTTCCCAAAACTCAACACAGACATCAGAACATAGGATTTTCCAGATCTACTATATTTCAAGGTTAGTACTTGTCTTCAATTCATTTCAATAAAGGTTTCAATCAATTCTATCATATATTATTCATCTATTATTTATTATTTTTAAGGATTTCTTCTTTCTTCTTATTTCTGATCGATTGATGCATTTGTGCATTAACCATTTTCTTATGGTTGATCAAAGTGGATCTTTCCTTTGTGAAATTTGGGGCTAGGTAGAGAATCTTACCTTCTCCTCAATACCATTTCCAAATCATCACACATATCTCTCCAAATTTATCCTTTTCCATATATATATAATCACAATCAACATCATTTCATTCTTTACAATAATGAATAGTATTTACATTACAAACATAAAATATATACACATTAGCAACCTTTTTCTATTTGGGCAACACCAAAATTATTGCCCAGGGTTTCTCTGTGTCCGTGAAGTCTTCAACATAGACTTCCCACCACCACATTGACAATTTGGCACATTGATAAGAGCCATCAACCCTATATCAATAATGCACCACACCATCTTTACTTCATTTAATTACATAAATATTATAACATATAATCATAGGATCATAATAAAGTGCATAACAATATTTGATAACTATGCCTACAATATATATATATACACACACACACACACATTGTAGGCATAGTTATCAAATATTGTTTGACAAGGACATTTGTTATCCAGCTACATCTACTATTAACATCATGGATGAAAATAGGGTTTCTATTATCATAGATGGGTGAATGATAGAAGCCACAACCTCTTAGCAATGTTCATCCATTCTTAAGTATTCTCGTGTAAACATCATTTAGTTTTCATCAAAAGCATGCAAATGATCTCCTAGAATCTAACAACCACAACATTGTAAAACAAATCTATGTAAAATCCAAGAAGCACTTTATAAAATAGGTCTTGAGTTTCTTCTAAAATGTTTCAATCCAATCCTAAATTTCACCCTCAAGTAGTTCATGTGTGACACAACCCATATGGGAAAATAAATGGTCCTAATCTAACCTATCACGCTGCTACACACAAGATTCCAAACCCAAAGTACCTCCTTGGGTACATGTACAAAATTTGCAAGCCTCACATATAAAGAAACTCTAGAATTTTCAAGATACCACTGATCACGTTTTCTTTGATTAGTACAAAAGGAATAGCCATTCTCCACTCTACAAAAAGCTTTAGATTGATTTTCAGAATGCAATCTCCTACAAGCCAAGAAAGTGGCAGGGAAAAACAAATAAAGTGACAGGTTGAAACAACTCAAATGTGTTTTTTTGTGATTCCACCTTGCATTACTCTTTTACGTGTTGTTGGATATCTATGTCCTATTCCAGAGCTACCATTCGACACATGTAGGATAGATACTCCAAACAAGAGATTTTGGTCTTTGTAGTTACCCAAATAAAACAACTACAAAGGTTAAAATGAAAACATAATTATCTCGGAATAACTACCCATCTCAAACAATTAACAAACTCCAAAAAGGTGATCTAAAATTCCACATGCATGCTTCCAGACTATCCTCTGAAACATAGGAACTTTCTTCTAGGAATATGAATGAAAAAATGCCAGTACACAAAAGATTGATGAATCAAAATTACCTATTTTTATTACACAAATATTTATAGCCACAACAACCTCCCATATTGGTAACTATTAGACCAAAATTCTTGCAGAAGAAAAATATACAAAGATGGTTTATCGAATTTAGATGAGGTTAAATAATAAATAATAAGAGCTTTTAGAGTTGAGAATTATGTTCAAATTCATAGGGAACATGCTACATGCTCACATGTACAATTTTTGAATGTTGAATTAGGTTAATCACATCTTGACATAATTCCAAGTGAGGTGTACCACAATGGGTGAGATCAAGTACAATTCCAAAGAGAATTCGATAGAATAAATATTGTTCAATAGTGGCATTTAAACCAAAAGCCACCTAACAAAGGGGAACTCAACCATCAAAGTAATATGCAAAACTAAATAGACCATATTCAATTCACAGAACACAAAAATTCTATGGACAAGGCATACTTCCTGATACATTTATGATTATTGCCAAACATAGCGACCAACAAAGACTAGATTGTAGAGAAACTCACAAACACATTCACGGCTACTCCGACAGATTTACAACACCTAAAATAGATAGAGTGAGTATCTAAAACTCACCAAGCTCACATTTTGTTTATAGAAAAATCCCTAAATTCATGAAACATGGCAACCACTTCACGATTTTCCAAAATCAAGAATGTGAAGGACAAAAAGGTTAATTTGATCAACAACTCTACATGTGAAGAACCTAAATATAAATTTTTCCCCGAGGTTGCTTCACAATCAGATGACACTAGAGCATTCTCAAGCATACCACCTAGGGTTTTTCTAGTAGAGGATGTCCAAGCCTATATTCACTGTAAGGTTGCAGAGATTAGAGATCTCAAGGTTTGAAGAAGCTTACAAGAAGCTTTGCACATATGGAAAAATTAAGGATGAACATAAACACATTAAGGTAAAAGGGTTGACAAACGCCCTAACGTTCTTGAAGGAATTCAAAATCGAGTGGATTTAGATAGTTCTTAGCAGAGTACATGATAGGAAAATGTGGTTGGATGAGCCAAAAACAATAACCAAGGATGTAATACACGTAGTAACCGGTTATCCAGTATTCGACAAGGCCAAAGCCCTTAAACAACCTTCTTGCCCCAAGATCAAGAAGATGACAGGTGCAGTATGGAATGGCAGAGGTTTGAAACTTAGCACAATCACCGACCCTGAGCTGAAATTAGGTGCATGTGTATTGGGATACAAGGTATTCCAAGCCATCCAGTTAAACAACATAGCATGTGGAGCAGTTGACACTTCCCATAAGATTGTGAAGAAGTGATTACAACTGGACCTATCCGAGCTTCTACTAAAGAAATTAGAGGAGAACATGAGGATAATTCGGTCAACAAGGTCTAATTCATGTAAGTTCAGATCACTCCTCATGTGTACATTTTTCTATTTCCAGAACTTCTTCCCATCTGTGGGTAATGTCAATTGGGACACTACCCGACCAATAAAAATAAAAATTAGTGAATTTATCAAGTCACTAGGGGACAATTTTACATCACTCATGGATGCATACTTCACTACTTTTAAGGATCGAATGAAAAAGAGGACGAGGATACCTGAACAACTAGTGGAATAGTATAAGGATGATATATGTTTCATAGTATATACCGACACCACGTTGATAAAACCAGCTGTACCGAGGATAACATGGTTACCATCTCTTGATTATGAAGTTAACATTGATCAAGCAACAAATACTATTAAAGCATTACTTAACGAGACAGTTAAAAAATCACTACCAACATTTGGCACTTATGAGGAAGCTAAGTCCACAATCAAAACATGCCTAGTAGTGAAGAATATTGAAAGAAAGAAGACTAAAATGGTTAAGACACTTCAAAAGAAGTTGTCAGTAAATGATGAAGAATCAGAACAAAGAGATGACACTAAGGGACAATCACCCGTCGGTGAAGGTGAACAAGTGAGTGACTTTGAGTCAACTGAGTTTGATGCACCAGCTGCAAAGAAAACACGAACTACTATTGCATCAAGGACTAGGAGTCAGACTTCAAAATATGTAGATTCACCACTGATCAAGAAAGGAACAATGAGGAATTACAAGAGAAAACCTCAAACCGGGAAACAGGCTCTGAGGTAAAGAATAAAAGACATCTGAGGAAAAGAGGAAAAGAATGGCACTGCACATGATGAGAGTGAACAAGCACTCCAACTTGAAAAGCACAAAGTTCCTAAGACAATTGATGAAATTTCTGCATCAATCATCAAAACAGGTAGCATATCCAATGCTAAGATAAGGCAATGGCTAATCTTATCTCCCGAGGATCAGAAGAATATTGAAGAAGCCATCATTCAAGCAATGATTGCATTTAAATATGTACCTGTACAATTTAATAAGATGATGCCACACAAAATAAATGACAGAATATCAACAAGATGGACTTATACACTGCATACAAAGAAACATATGAGGGAAAGATCCCTAGTCACAATTATGCCACCCGAATCCAAAGTTGAAGAAATTGATGAAGAAGCATTCAAAGAAATTTTCAGCTAAATTGAGAGCTTACAAGGTACTAGAGGGAAGATTAATAGAGCTTGATAAAGAAAGTGATAAAACTTGGAATGAAATATTCAATCCACCCAAGGAGGATTCAAGCATCGAGCAGGTATTAGCTCTTATCGAGACTCCTCACAATGAAGAAAAAGAGGCCACACCGAGCCCAGATCACATCTTCATAAATGACACCGAGGACATCAATTTAGTTGAGTTGAAAACACAAGCAAGCAAGGCCATGGATGATGTACCTCATATTTTTCAATCATTAGGAGATTCAACAGAGGTCATCATCAAAGATACAACACTCATTGAATCTAATGATGAGCCCAAGAAAGATGAAGATGTAACTGATACCACCAAGAAAGAAAAGGAAAAGGAAAAGGATACCACAGATGTAGCACAAGTCAATATACCAGGTGACATGCCACTGTTGATACAAGCTATCAATGTCATTACAAAGGCAAAGGAAAAGACACCTGAACCTGATGCACACACATCGATGGAAACTGGTGATGATTAAGGGAAACAAAAGGATACAACTAAAGAGAAGAAAGATGCAAGTGGAGAGGAGAAAATAGGTGATGCCACTGACATGAACACTGAGGGTGAAAAGGTTGCAAATACAGAAATTTTTTATGTGGAGACGTCCACCACCAACCAACAGGTCAATACCGAGCAACAACCAACAGGCACCACAACTCCCATACAATCACCAAAGCAAGAAAAAGAGCATGAAATTGCTATGGTTCTATACAATCCTACTTCCACCACCACATCCAAGAAGAAGAAGAAGAACCATTAGATGAGATTATAGAAATACCTGACTATGACCCGAGAACACTGGATTATGAGTCACTTACAAAGTATGGAGAGCTTTGTAAAAGAAAGGCAATACAAGACAAGCTCAAGAAGGAACAAACAAACTCCCAAGTCTTGGAGAACACAAAGGAAATACTATTACAGATTGTACCTAACATAGATATTGATCAAAGTGCACCTATACTTGATCAATTAGCAGTTCTTACCGATGCCATCACATCACAGAATGTAGATGTAGACAAGGTAATTGAAGAACATGCTGAGCAAAAGTGTCAATATAAGCTTACAGAGAAAATCAGCCAGGAAGTGACAGAACAAAAGGTAAAAATTTCTGAATTAGTTACTACTATAGAATTGATAGTATCAAAAGTAGTAAACTTAATTCAAAATTTGTGCACATTAGAAACTTTCACTACTGAGCATAGTGACAAGTTGACCAAAATTGATGAAGATCTTAAGGCAAGTGCACAAGGTCTCACAAGTAATGAAAATGCATTCAAGTTGCATTATGAAAAAATTGTAGAAGCAAAAAGGTTGAGACTTGAACTTGAAAAAGAACAAAGCAGAATCTGAGATGAGGTAACCGAGTTGCAGGCTATGTTACTCCCGAATCTCACACTACTGTTACAACATATGACTTTGGCAAGAACATTGATTGCCACCCTAGAGATGTATATTATAGAGAATATATGATATGCACACCATACTTACCTTAGGAATCATGACCCTTGAGCACCTCAAATAGAAATGGGAGAAGCAAATGGAGGACATTCAAAAATCCCATTCCCACATTTTTGACAAGTTGTAAGTATTACACCTTTGTCATTAATTTCAAAAAGGGGGAAATGATATGATAAAGGAGGACATGATAAGGTCAAAGGGGGAAATGATAGAAGAGGAAATATATGTATAAAGGAAAATGTAACATGTACATATACTATACCAAGGCATGCACATAGGGGGAATCATATTGACATGGTAAACATTTTGGTGTATATACTGAACATTTTAGTTTTTGCACATATCAGTTTTTGATACTAATGCCAAAGGTGGAGATTGATAATCCTAAAGGATTATTATATTTTGTCATTATTATACAAAGGAAATAGTTTTTGAACCGTCAGTAGCATGATCACCGAAAGACATGTTTATAGTGCAATCTGACACAACAATTCACAGACGTCACTGAAAATGCTAAGTACAAGTGAACACCGACAGACAGTTTAGAGTGTAAACTGAGAGAAAATTTTACAGTTTAAACTGACAACACAATTTACTGAGAAAACTGACAGACAGATGACAAAAGAACCTAAGAGCACAAAGACTACAGAGAAACCCAAGCAACAGTCTACCGAGATACAGTTTTATTTCTGAGAAATGTGGATCTGAGTTACACGTCAGATAAAACACTTGAGTTTTATATTTATCTTTATGCTTATCTTTAAAACCATTTCTTGAGGGAAAAGTAAAGCATATGTAATTGTTTTAATCAGTCTAACTGATTGTAAACATGCAAACTAGGAGATCAAGGTCAAGTTGTAAACCTTTGATCATAGAGTTTTCATTGTTAAACGTGAAACCTAAATAGGTCAAATACATTGTATAAATAGATGTAGAAATGAATCAGACAAGGATGATTGTATCCGCAACAGAAATCTATAGATCAGACAGAGAGTTTTATGCAGAAGGACAACAAAAGATGAAATCAGTTATGAAGAACAATATTCAAGGCTCCTGAGAAGAACAAAGTTATGAATCAGTCACTATAGGTGATACATATACATTGTGTACTTAAAGGATCTGTATTCAGCAATTCAAGATTGCATATCACCAGGTAAACAAGTATTTTTGACTACTCTATAACAATTTAGCAAATAGAATAAATCCTTTAAGAAGGTGGATTCAACAATCCTTATGTAAATCTCTTAATTGAGTGCACACTTAATAGTGTTTCTAAATATCTTAAAAGAGTAGACCTTAACAAGTCTCAAATGTTACTCCTAACAGGATAAGATCATCAGAAGTGATCACACTTGTAGCCTTAACCGACACCTTCCATTCTGCAGATAGTGAAGCTTTGTGGGTTTCATCCCCACCATAGTTTTTACCTTCTAATAGGGGTTTTCTGTGTTACCAATTCTTGTGTCATGTTTACTTACATTTCATAAATGTTTACATGCAATTAAGTTTATGTGTTGATATTACATGCATAAGATAGAAAAGCATCTATGGTCGATAATGCAAGAACAAATCATTAAGGGTTAATTGATAAAAAGTTTTAAGGGTACTGATTCACCCCTCCCCTCTCAGTACACACCATTACATTATTCCAACACTTACCAAGAAAGATCAAGATATCTTTTCCACCATTTCCAATGAGCATATTGAAAATCAAGAGAAAAATACCCTCTCTTCATCATCCAAAGATCCTTGTCAAGATCAAAGTATCCCATCAACCCCTATCATACTCCTCCATATTCACCTCAAGAAACCATCATTCCTCCAAATCTCTTACATGATAATAAATCCCCTCAAGCTTCAGTTGCTCCTATAAAATATACTCATGAGCCTATTTTTATTAAAATAAATCTTGAAGAAGAGAGCCTCAAAAATGAAGATCACTCCAAATATGTTGATATCCCTTACACACCTTATCTCCCTCCATTCAAGAGTAAGCATCAGCCTTCTACATCCTCCAAATCCATTCTTGGTCTCTATATACCATAGCTAAATCCTTCATCCCTTCCCTCCATCTTCGGTCCCTATATTCCTCCATCAACCATGCCTACCATCCCTAGCTCTCCATTCACTTACCCTACCATGTATCAAGATCAACGAAGGCACACATACTTGAAGAATGTCCAAACACCAATCCATATGAAGCCTCCACATTATTCCTATTCATCCATAATTCCCAAGTCTTTTGGAATCAATTTGGATGCGCAACATAAAAATAAAAAATCCAAGAATCCACATGTGTATAAAGATCACCATGTCCCATCTAATCGAAATGTGAATGAAAAGAAAAAAGAAAAATCCAAAAGGCCACAAAGGTCCACCAAGAAAAAGGAAATATCAAAGAGACCACAAATGTCCACCAAGAAAAAAGAAAAATCAAAGAAAATGTGGCTTCCAAAATCCCTCATTGAAGAAATGCATTCAAAAGTATCACAAAAGAAAGAAAAATCAATAGTTATGTGGATTCCCAAGTCACTTTTGAAATACTTGCACACAAAAGAAAAATCAAAGTTGACATTCAAGCTTCCAAAGGTTTTCATTTCATCTCCTTCCATGCATTTTCCACTTTCCAAGTCTACTTTGGGTTCTTATATCCCAAAATCTACTACCTTAGATACATCCTCACCTCCTTCATCCATATTCCTCCATCAATCCATCACCCTTCGAGGTATGTGCCAAAATTTATCTTTCCAACATTTCCATCCATATTATACATGCTTCTTATCCTCCTATCCATTATCCAACACCTACTTTCTATCCTTCCATCCCTCTTATCCAATATATGGCATATAATCTTAACCACCATATACCTTTATCCTTAATATATATTTTTTATCATCACCTTATCAATATATTTGAGCATCCTAGCCATAGCCATGGTTTATTATAGCATATCTTTTAGAAGAGCATTATCCAAAGATCTAGATGCTGGAAAAATATTGAAAAAAAAATCTGGAAAAGAAAAAAAGTGCCTTGGTGAAAACCTCATAAACAGGTGCCTTGGTAGCAAAAATAAAGACAAATACATCTGTCTTATGGTAAAAACCACTTCTTTTGGTGCCTTGGACAAGTACCATGATGAAAACCTGGCAAACAGATGTCATGCGTAATTACTCCCTCTTGCACTCTACACTTGGGGGCAAGTTTTTTTCATCCATGCTATCCTCCATCTTCCTACCATTTATCGCACTTGTATCCATATTTCCTCTTTCACCTTTGATCTTGACAAGGTTTAACATATCCATGAGAATCACGTATCTGGACATCCGTTATCCTTTTCCATCATCTTATTCACTTATTGCATCCACGCTACCCTATCATGATATTTCTTATCCAAAATCCACCTTCATTATTCCTAAGCAATCTTGCCATAATGTCAAACCATCCCCTCATAACTTCCATCACCCCTTTATCCTAATTGTGCTATCCTTTCCATATCTTATCCAAATTGACCCCTTGGTCTTGATCCAAATGAAGGACGTAAAGTGCAAAATTTGTTTTCAAAAAACTTCTTGACATGTCTACTCTTTTGGACCACCCACTTTCATGACATCAAGTCACTATCCTATATTTTATCTATCACTGCATCATTGGCTTATGTTTCTTATCCACAATATGTTTCACATTACTATATCCCTTTTCCTTAGCTTGGGTAATCTTGAGGAGATGGCCCTGTGGGTCACATTTACTACACATGCTTCATCCATCATTACCTATCCTTTTTTGATACATTAGTTTTCTCATCTATCTATCATGTCCCATACCTTGCTAGACATTGGGGGCAAGCCAATGTGATCTTGTTTGAGAACTGGTAATCTCTAAAAAGTCTAAAAAGTGAAAATTCTCTAAAAATCCCAAAAAATCCAAAATTTCTAAAAAAGCCAAAAAAATCCAAAAATCTTTAAAAATCCAAAAAAAATTAAAGATCTTTAACAATTTTAATTTTTTTTAAAAATAAAATAAAAAATCAAAAAATTCTTAAAAATAAAAATCCAAAAATCTTGCATAAAATATCAGAGCTGCATTTGCATAATCATAAAAAAAATTGTCATAATTTTGACATTTACCCAAGTCTAAAATCTTTCTATCCAACTGGGGGTACAATCCAAAATCAGTGAGCTCATCAAGACAGACCCAATTGACACAAATCGTTGCATCAAACCAAAATCAATATGATTGAACCCATCAATCCATATCCAATTTCAAACATTCCAAAAACTTGATCTCAAATCCAACATCTGACACATTTGATCCTCAAACATCAAATCTGACCAAGCCGTAATCAGGATTAAAAATTTGAATAAAGATCGAAATAGATGAAGTTCCTCAGAAATATGGATCTACAAACAAAAGCTATGCTATTTTGGGGTGTTACTTGATTTTTGGAATCATGTCTTTTTAGAAAATCAATGATGTCTTTGACTAGATAAGCAATGATGAAGGCATGATATTTTCTAGATTTTTGTGTGTCTGCTTTTAAGATTGATTCATAGAAGTATGTAAACTTTCCTAATGACATGATCATCAAGGAATCATCGAGGATATTTGCATATGGAAGGAATCATATCTTTGTCTGTTTGTGCAAATAGATACCTTGGACATTCATATCTCTCATATCTTAATTCCAAATTCCACTTGCAACATTGAATCTGACGAAAGCAGTATTCATATTCTCATGGTTTGCAAATCTCACCAGTGAGGGTTGTATCATTTTTGTTATTAAAATCCGAAGGAAGGAGGTATTTAGATTATCATGGTTTGCAAATCTAACCAGTGAGGGTTGTACCTTTTTAGGTTCCAAAAAGCTCAATGATGAAAAATAAAATAACATTATCCAATGAAAATTGACAACTAGTTGCATTTCGCATTCATATAGATTAATCATGAATTATGGTAGTTATGGGATTTTCCCAAAAGGGCATGAAATTTAATCATGGTTATATCATCAAATGTCTATAACAAAATTAAATCATAAAATGTCCGAACCATCAAATGATCAATGCTACATCAAGGATATCATCACTATGCATCTGCTCACCTAGGGGCAACTTAACCATCTGATCATCTAGGGGCAACCTATTTCTATCCATAACCTATACCTATATCTGCACCTGATTCATATCAAATATCCATAGCTATAAGAGTCACACCATCAGTGTTCCAGAGGAAAGCTTGTTTTTCAATCAAATCAAATATCAATCAGTCAAATCATCCAATTGATGATTTAACGTCAATCATTTATCCTATAATATCTTTTCTCATCTTGAGCACATCAAATTTCCTAATTCTAGATCTTGAAGAAGGAAAATCAATCCATCAACCTACCTATCCTTTCAAATTGACATCAATAAAACATCAACCAAG
This sequence comes from Thuja plicata, assembly GCA_018584345.1. Classification (NCBI taxonomy): domain Eukaryota; kingdom Viridiplantae; phylum Streptophyta; class Pinopsida; order Cupressales; family Cupressaceae; genus Thuja; species Thuja plicata. The sequence continues at coordinate 460,587 of MU224180.1, forward strand.
TGATTTTAACTGACATCAAGCAACATCAAAACATCATCAACCTATCCAGAACATCAACAAAATTTCATCAATCATAGTTGTTGTCATCAAATTCTCTCATGACCAGGGCATTTTCAAATTGATTTTATCAAGAAACAAATCAAAATTTCCCAAACTAAACCAAATCAGCCCAAATAATTTCAATTTATTTCCCGAGGAGGCATGCCATCATATCATCATCGATATCAATATTGTAATTTAAACCAATGATTCTCAATCAAGTTATTTTTCAAATCAAGAGCATCTTAATCAGGTTGTTTTTCAAATCATGGAATCATATCAAGAGTTTCTTCATCAAATTAGTTGTACCAGCTAATCAATCATCAAGATCAGATCAGACATCAGTTAATCAAACATCAGACATTCTTTGAACCAACGTGCTTTGCACATTGATTCAAAGAGAGGCATTTATAGACACCTAAAATTGGTCAAGAAAAATCAAGCAAAGAGAAAAGTGAGCAATCAAGGAAAAATTCATGAATTAATTGAAAATCAAAGCTATTGGATTAATTAAATAAAAAAGATGAAAAAATTATGCAATTAATTTTAATCAATTAATTGTATAGTTTAAATCAAATTAAATTCAACCCATTCAAGGGTAGACATGGCTAAAATAAATCAATTAAATCAATTATTAATTCTTATTATTCTCACCTACCTAATGAGACAAAAATCAAATAGACCAATGCGAATGAAGGAACGAGCTCACATGGATCAAGGGAAAAATCAATTCTACACCACTCATCTTAGAGTTGCATCTTGACCCTTCATTTTGTCTCTTTGCTCCAATCTTTGAAACCAATATTTACATTGTCTCAACATTTTAAACCATCAACCTAACTCACCTCTAATCATGATTCAACCTAACTCACATTTAACTCTACCCCCTACCCTTGGGAAAATCCTATATATAGAGTGTATTTCTTAATGCAAATCACCACTTTACATCCATTATCTAGAGCAACATTACTATAGTCAATTCATTGCATAAGAATAGTATTTCAGTTGTGAATTTGCATTGTAGTGATCTTAATGGAGCAATTTTAGCATAATTGATCTATGATAGGGTAGAATTTACATCATACAAAGCTTAATTTCTCATTCTAGGACTGTCACTAATGGATGCTAATCTGAGAGCATTTAATTATCTTTTCTAGATAGGGAACCATAAGATGCTTCTTGCTTTTATTTTCAATTCAATAGCTTAATTTTTGATTCTTTCATAATTGAATTGATCTTATTTGCAAACTAATTTCATGAAGGTATTTCTTGCACGCACGCGCGCGCACACACACACATGTATAAATATTAATCGTACATATATACATACTTATATTATATATAATATACATACATTCATATACATATATAAACATACACACACACACACACACACACACACACACACATATATATCTGTGTGTGTGTGTGTATTATTTTATGTCAAATAAACGCATATGAGTTAAATATCAATTGTGCTTTCAATGTATGAAAACTTGATCACATTTTTTGAATTAAAACAACGTACGAGTTTTTATGTGTGCACATTTAGGCTTGCACTTAGGTTTGGATGACAACCCTTTGGCATGCGAGCTTCATTTTCCTCCTTTTGGCATTTTTTTCCTTCCAATCTAGTTTCTCAACTTCACCATCGTGATATTTGCACATGATCAAGTGGGTATTTGTCAAATATCCACCATAATTTCACACGTCTCATGAGATTTCTAACCATTTAATTTTTATTTATTTTAGAATAACATTAACATATAAATCTTTAATTTCTTTTACTAGTGTTTCCAGACATCTTAGAGAAATATGTGTGCCATTTTTTAATAAATTTTTACCTACTTGTCCAAATTGAAAATAAATTATAAATTATAGTTCTACACTTTATTATTTACAATTTCAAAAAAGAAAATAAATTTTCAAGTAGTTTGGTGTAAGTTATTTTAAGCACACAAACATGTATTTGATTTCAAGATGCGTCCACTTTGAAAAATCATTAAAATACTCAACAAACAATCACAAAAAATATAAAACTTCTAGTACTCATTCTTAACTATATTTCTACCAAAGGGTTTCTCAAAACACTAAATGCAACTATATCTTTTTTGAAGCACACGTTAGAAACTACGTTATGTTTTACTAAAAAAAAACATGAACAATTTTTGGTGGGTGAAGGACTTGTCCCCCTTAATCTTATTCAATTTTGAAAATTTTAAATATTTTATAGACTAGATTTAGAGTGCTACAATTCATGTTCGTTTGGTATATTCAAATTTTGAGTGCACAAGTCTCAAATTATTCCTCCAACTTCAGGTTTAGCTGATTTGAGAAAAAATGTGGCCACTTATAAACCCCCCCCCCCCTCGCGCCCTTCCATCCCCCTTTTTTTCATCATATTGTTGCCCATGCACCATAGTGTGTGAACATTTTTGCAACATGCTATAGTTATATATGGACCAAAATAGAAAAGGCACAAAAGCTGGAAAAATCTCAGGTCTGTACTTAAGATAACTTGTAAAACCCAAATAACAACTAATACGAGATAACAAATGAATAGTAATGAAATATATATACATGTAAACCTCTAGGTAGTTGAATGCTTCCAGTAAGCCAATACAAAAATAGAAAGAGAGTTGTTTGGAGAATTGCCTTAGTTAAGTTCATGTTTTGGTGTTTCCACCTCCATAATATCTAGATAGATGGACAAATCAACAAGTAAATAGATAAATAAATGATAAATGATTTGATAGATAGGGGATGTGATAAATCCTAAGATGCTCAAAGGATCAAGATAGATAGAAAGATATTACTAGATAGGCTTGAGAAGGCCAAGAGAGATGCATAGATTTTTGAGGAATTTTTAGAGTGATGTAGCAAATAAGAAACTATTGTAGCAAGCAAGAGAGAGAGGACATGAGAAAGCTGGGAAAGCTAAGGGAGTTCTAGAGATTGTTTTGTAGAAATTCCAAGAGAGCTAATGGAGTGAAGAGATCAATCTAAAAGAGATAAAATGAGCGAAAAGAGGCTTTTGATCCGTTCTAGAAGATTCCAAATGGTTTCCACTAACTTGAGTAGGTGACAAGTGTCAAAAGACTCATAATTGACATTTGGATGTTAATATATCATGGGATGCATGTGGAGTGCACACAAATGTGTAGACACCTAAAATTGTCCCATCGCCTATGCACGATGTTAACACTATTTTTTGCCTTAATTAATTAAATGGTCTTAATTATTTAATTAATTTGTGTGTTATTCTTCTAATTTAAATTTCAAAATTGTCATTTCCCTTTACTTTCCTATAGTTGAATGATTTTAATTAATTATTTAATATCCATTTAATATTCCTTCAATATTCGTCTAATTTTGTCTAATATTCGTCTAATATTAATTAAATAATTTTTATTGTTTAATTGATTCCTTCTCTTCAACTTTAATTAAATAATTTTAAATTATTTCATTAAATTAACATTATTTCTCATTCTCTTCACCATAATAAAAGAATTATTTTAATTATTTAATTACTAAATATTCCTTTTAAAATTTAATAAATGGTAATTTTATTTAATTATTCCATAGTCTACTAAAAATAAATAAAATATTTATTTTATTTATTTTCTCTTGTAAACAAGTAAATAATTATTTAATGCTAATTATATTCTTGTATTCCACCTCCTCAACTCCCACTGACTAACAATTGATTTATTCAATCAAGTCAGTCTTCTAAGTCATGCAATGAGTTACATATTCAGTCTTAGTCATGCAACTGATTATCAGTCAATCAACCAAGTTATCTATTCAATTAGCCGTGTCATGCAATCAGTCATCTATCAATTAGTCTCAGTAATATGTCCAATCACTTGTCACAATTAATTTTGGCCATCCATCATCAGTCAACGCCCCTTAATATGTACCACCAATTGGAATCCTGATATCTATAAAATGAAGGAGATTCTTCATTGTTTTTCAACATAATTATCCAATCTTTATGCTATCATATCAAGAAACAAATATGAAATCCCACAAAGAGAGAAAGAAGGAAGAACTCTGGTGATATCTTTGCATTGCTTTATTTGAATTATGTTAAGATGCATATATTATGTTTTCTTTCTTTCTTGAATGAGATAGGAGTTTATGCATATAGTGGGATCTTTTGTGATTAGATCCCCTAATCTCTTTTGTAGGTATTATCTATTAATCCAATTTTCTCTCCTCACAGAATGTCCACACGATATTCTGGTATCCAAACAAATAAAGCTAAACAATGATGAGTACCAAAGGCAACATGCGATTAATAAAAAATTGACGCTAAAAGGTAGTGCTAAAAAAGATATCCTAAGCATCCTTAGAGGGAAAACGATAATGCAAAGGGGTGAAATGAGCCTACTCAAATGCTAGGGGAATGATCACAAAAGTGACAACAAAAGCGTAAGAAAAAATGTAAAATGGGTATGCAATTTTTAACACTATACTTAGTACATTATTTTTTTACTTTACTTTCCGTTACTCACTCCCTTTTGTTTAACCTTTCACCCTTACCCTCCTCACTCTAACCTTCTCTTCTTCTATCTTCTAGATTCTCCTAGATCCTTCTATCCTCTAGATTCTTGTGTTGTTTCTCTCCTTTTTATTATGCTTGGTCTGCTAACAATCTATCATTTCTATTCTTTAGCTATCTGCATTGATGATGGATCATAGAGTTCGATCCAAAATGGCTAGCAACAAAAACATACTTAGTAAAATCTAGAAGTAAAATCTTGATATCATGGATGCCATTATTCATGTTTTTTTTTTATAAAAGTGCTTAAGTGATTTTTATGGATGTGTTCTAGATGTCAATTTAAACTCCACGACATGGTTGGTTCTCATCAAACTCTTATTTTCATAAATATTATAAATTTGACATGTCAATGCAACATTATTGATAGGCTTTTTTCTCATGCATTAAATGATTGAATTTGATCTTAGTTGGAAATAAATTATTTAGGATAATTAAGTATTGGTTTGTGTTATCAAAATGAAAAGAGACTTAAATTATTGTATCATGCCCTTTCTTAGTTATGTTGCAAGGAACTGGGATTTAAATACCAAAATTTAATAACACACTAGAGTTGGCTCATTAGCCACATGTGAAGAGATCATTTGTAGTTGATATTCATAATGATGCATCTTGGTGTTGTTTAGGTTAATGTTATCAAATAATGTTGATTGGAATTAGAACCACACATATTTGGGAAGGGATTCATTTCTTGGTAATGCATGCATGTCATTTTCAGAGTAGCATTTGCTAACTCATTTTAGAAGATATTTAGTACATATATTTTAGAAATTGTGTATATGACTTCTATTGAGGCTTAATTATATTTATGAAGTTGAAATCACTCTTGAAGAGTACATAGGATCAATGATGCGATTTTGTGTCTAGTTAACATTAAGCTAAGAGTTAAATTGTTCTTTTATGACTCCCATATTTGATATACGATGTCAATACTTATGAACACCTTATGAATCATAGGTTATGCTTGAACATTGCTATGGTTGTAGAGTAGAATTATTAGTTTATGTTGTGCATTTGACTCTTATAAGAGTTCAGACATGCCATGCATTCTTATGTTATACTTGAGACAAATGGGTATGCTAGTGAATAATAACACTTTGGATTAAAATCAATCCAAATTTGTTAAATTTTGTACTTCTTGTTGAATCCAAAATGCAAGAAAATTTTTGGTTTAAATTTTTTCAAGACAACACCTAAGTTGAGGTTATCATGCCCAATTTCATGTCTTACTTGCTAGAGGCGTGTTCAACCTTGCTTTACCATTGTCTTGGTTTGTGTAGCCCAATTTCTATCATTTGAGGCTCCTTGCATTCTATTTGTTCCATTGTGTTCCTTGCGTGAAAGCATGTAGTGATGGTGTGATTGGATGTGGCCTACTATCTCATAATTGACCTACCTCTTGAGAAAGTAATCCTAGAGTAGATGTCATTCCCATATTTTCTTAGATGTCATTTGGAGATGTGTATTACAGTGGGTATTACTCTCATTCTAATCCTTATGTCCACAAGAGAATGAGATTATAGACTAGTGTTCAATTTTCATCTTAGAGGACACTTCACCCTCTCATATGTGTGTTATGGCGACTTTGTCACACAACACATGGTTAAGTCTTCCACTTGTATTGTCATATTCGATGCATTGACATTACACACATTGGGTGTCATGTATTATCATTACATCTCAAGTGCAAAACATGTAATGTGACTTGTTAAGTTGCATTTATATAACAAAAAAAATTATCCACTAAATCTTACATGAAAATTTGAATATTACACCGAAGAACTCAATTTTTATGTAATACTTTTTTAAGACTACAAAGAACCCAAATCATTCATCAAATAATAAATATTAAATTTTGTACTCTAAGAATATAATTTGACTAACAATTATTAATTATCCTTGTTATCTTCAAAATTAAATATACCTATTTTTCTCTTTAATTGTCACATATATTATTTCTTTATCAAATTAGCTATTTCTTGTATTAATGAGTTCTTCATTAGTCCAGATTTGTGTAAAAGGGGTTTTTATTCCCTTACAATATTAAAAGTTCACAGCATTGACATAGACTTTTGGTCATGGGAAAACTTCAAATGGTTTTTTAAAATTTTGTCAAGTAGAAATGGAGGGCCACCCTGCAATTTAGTGTTTAAGAATGTCAGTGGCAGCACCACTATTGATAGCGCAATAGCTCTAGTCGCCTCCTCGTCAATCCCAACAAAGAGAGGAAAGGATTTTAAATACTTATCTCCATTGCCCACATCAAATTCAACAGAAAACACCCATGGATTTTAAAATAGAAAATGTTCTGAGCATGAATGGCGGACACGCAGAATGCAGCTATGCACGAAATTCATGTTACCAGGTATAAATCCCATTTCAAAGCTCTGGGTAATCTTGCTTTGATCACTCTGTGTTGGTTGTTATTTGGAATTTCTGTTTAGTTTTGAAGATTACAGTTTTGAATGATTGAAAGGTTTTTAATTATGTTCACGAGACAAAAGCAATCTAAAGGATGAGATATTATTTGTATTTCAAAGTTAAAGGTTTTGAATTCTGTTGTTCCTAAGTTCACAGCTTTCTTTGATAGGAGATATCCCTGCGTTTTCTTGAGCCATATTTAGAAGAAAGCATTGGGGAAATGAAGATGGTTCCCTGTGGGAGGTTTTGTATAGCAGATATGGGGTGTGCAGCTGGACCCAACACGCTCCGTGTTGCACAAACAATTTGCAGGACAGTGCAGAAGAAATACAGGGCCATGGGAATTGCTGTGCCAGATTTGCAAGTCTTCTTTTCTGACCTCCCCTGCAATGACTTCAATTTGCTTTTCCAGAGTTTACCATTGCCAGTGCCTTCTGATCACTATGACGATGCATGTCACTACTTTGCAGCAGCGGTGGCAGGCTCCTTCCACAACCGTCTCTTTCCCAGTTCATCTCTCCATTTTGTTCATTCTTCTTTCAGTTTGCATTGGCTTTCACGAGTATGTTTGAACACTACTATTTTGATTTTGTGTTTTTATTTTAAGTTTTGACTTGTTTAGATGGTTTATATACATTATTTTAATCTTAAGCTCGAGATTTATTTAGTAGGTTCTATTAAAGAACTAATTTCTAAGTTTTGACTTGTTTAGACGGTTCATATATATTATTTTATTCTTAAGCTCGATCTACTTAGTAGGTTCTATTAAAGAAGTGATTTCGGATAGGAAGATCTTGCTGATGGATCATCTGAAATCACTTCTCTGGTGATAGGTTGGTCTTACTCAAGAAACATTTTCACATAGGTGGATTCTCCTGATAGATCATTTGAAACCGCTTCTTTAATAATAGATGGGTTCTACTGAAGAAGCAATTTCAAACAGGTGGGCTCTGCTAGTGGATCATGTGTTCTTTATTAGAGCTCATTCCTATTGAAGAAATGATTTCAGATGGGTGGGTCATACTTGTAGCTCATTTGTAAACCCTTCTCTAGTAGGGTCCACTCAGATAGGTGGCCCATTTGAAATCACTTCTGTGGTAAGACTCGCATAATTGGTGGGTTCTATTGAAGAAGATTTCAGATTAGTGGATCCTACTAAAAAACAATTTCGACAAGCTATTAAACAAGTCACATTTCATAGTGTAAATCCACCTATTTTTAGTCATATGTTAACTTTGTTTCACCGCTATTTCACAAGTAAGTTTAAGCACTGCAGATTTGGTATTGAATTTGTAAATTATTTCTATTTGAAGAGTACATTTAAATTTTATTTGTTCAGGTGGCTCATTTGAAATTGCTTCTCTACTAAAACCCAACTATCTGAAATCACTTCCTTAATAGGGCCCACCTATCAGTGCTACATGTGGGTGGCTTATACCAAAGATGTAATATTATATGAGCTCCCTTAACAAGTCAAAGAGATTGCACTTGCTGAGGAGCAATCTTAGATAGATGGGTCTTATTGGAAAAGCAATTTCAAATAAGTGGCCACACCTTACTGAAGAAGCCATCTAAAATGAGCCACCTAAACAAATCAAACATTCCCTTACACTGTTTAAATCCATGGAATGATTTTTCTTAGAGAACCCACCTATCTGAAATCGGTTCTCTAACAAGACCCACCTATCCTAAATCCATATAGGTGGGTCTAAACATCTAAACAAGTCAAATCAAAGACATTGGTCTTATTGAGAAACGATTTCAGATAGACAGAAGCAAGCAATTTCAGATAAATAGACCCTATTAAAAAAGCTCTCAGATAAACCACTTGAACAATTCAAAACTAAAATGATTTTTTTTACAGTAATTCTCTCTAATTTGAGCACTGAAACAACCCAAAAAAAAAAAACTTCTTGGACATATTTACAAGATGGGTTGGATGAGCAGGTCCCCCCAGAAGTGGAAAACGAAATGTCAAGGTCATGGAATGGCGATCGAGTATTCATATCAAAGGAGGGGCGGGTGGAGGTGGCAGAGGCATATCTGCGGCAGTTTCAGAAGGATTTGAAGAGTTTTCTGAGAGCGCGAGCAGAGGAAGTAGTGGAAGGGGGGCTCATGTTTCTCTTCTTTTCAGGGAGGGCAGATGCATGTCCAGGCCAGCAGGGAGGAAGTGGGGCGATAGGAGATGTTCTTGAGGGTGCTTTCAATGACATGGTGAGCGAGGGAGTGATAGAGAGGGCCACCAGAGATTCCTTCAACCTTCCTTTCTTTTCCCCCTCTCTTCAGGAGGTCACAGAGCAGGTTGAGAAAGAGGGTTCATTCCTTGTGAAGAGGATGGAGTTCTTGAGCATGGAAATGGAGATTCAGAGTGAAGAGGATTTCGGAAGAATGCTGGCCAAGCAGTTCAGAGCTATTCTAGAGGTGTTGATTGCCTCTTATTTTGGAGAACATGTGGTGGAGCCTCTGTTTCAGAGATTTGCAGAGAGGGCCTCACAAAATGCATCACTCTTGTTCAATTCCCTCCGCCAGGGGGGAGGAATCCTTGCAATTCTTGAGAGGGCTTCTACTCCTTAGAACTGTTTAAGAAGACTTAGAGTTATTGATATTGTTGCCTTTGGAAATTAAATGTGAAGGTTTAAGATGTTTTGCCTTGGAAGGGCTTCTACTCCTTAAAACTGTTTAAGAAGACTTAAGGTTTGGATTAATTGGCTATCAATTTAGAGTTATTGATATTGTTGCCTTTGGAAATTAAATGGGAAGGTTTAAGATGTTTGGCCTTGGAAGGAGTAATAAAGAATAAATTTATTTTCATGCTGATATTACTTAATGTCCACATCTTATATGGACAAAACATGTGAAAAGTAATAAAGAATAAATTTGTTTTTATATTGATATTTTTTCATGCCTATATCTTATGGACAAAACATGTGAATTCTGGTTAACATTTTTCAAAGTAAAAATGTAAAAGCATTTCAATGTACATTATATGTTGTCACAAGTGTTATGCTACGTGATATTAAATACATATAAATAAATGTTGTAGCAAGTTGAATGGAATTGAAGAGGAACATTGAGACAATGCTAAGTGGTAGGGTAGCACACATCTTCATGCAACACACCTTATGTTATGATGGAAACACATTACTTAAATGATTAGGTGTTAATGTCATTGCTACTAGAATGGATTGTCGTCCTCATGATGACCACACCTCTAAGCTCTAGATTGAAATTTGTTAATGTCCAAATCTAATATGGATAAAACATGAAAATTTTGGGAAATATTTCTCAAAGTAAAAATGTAAAAGTATTGCACAATAAAAATGTGCAATGCACATTATCTATTGTCATTAGGTGTGATGCTACATGATATTGAACATACACAAATGAATTTAATGGAAAATTGCATGGAATGAAGGAGGGACATTGAGAAAAAGTTTGGGTCATGTACATTTCCACACAACACATCCTATGTCATGGTGGCTCGTTTGATATCATTGTTTTTGGAAATTTAGTGTGAAGGGTTAAGATATTTGGTTTTGGACATAAAAATAAAGAATAAATTTGATTTCATATTGAAATTTCCCAATGCCCAAATCTAACATGGACAAAATATATAAATTTTGGCTAATATTCTTAAAAACTAAGGATGCAAAAGTATTGCAATGTACATGATGTGTTGCCACTTGGTGTGATGCTACATGATGTCGAACACACCCAAATGAATATATTGGAAAGTCTTATGAAATGGAGGAGGGACATTGAGACAAGTTGAGTGGTAGGGTGATACACATCTCCAGGCAACACACCCTATGCCATGATGGAAACATTATGCAAATGATATGGTGTTAATATCCTTGCCACCACAAGGGACTAGCATCCTCATGATGAGCACACCTCTAAGATCTAGATTGAGAAAGGTAGAGGCCATACCTAACCTATACACAAAACCAACACAAATATATTAAATAATTGCATTAAGAATATAATGAAAATATATTACTAAAAATATATGATAATCAATTTCATCAAAGCTAATGAGATACACAATACCTATGTATCACACTTTTATTGGAATAATTACCAATACATTATAATAGGCATCATGGCGTTATCAAGGTTCGCTACATTTTTAGTTTTCTTAATTGAAAGAAAAAAATTGTAAGAATAAATAAACATTCAACCATTTAACTAGTTTTATTATACCTAGAACAACTATTTAAAGTTGCATAGCCTAATTGGATATGTTTCAAGAGATTATTAAATAGTGTTGTGATAAATGGGGTTTACAATAAACATTATTCAATAATTAATAATAATTTAACAAAACTATAAAATCTCAACACTTCAATTTAGCTTTTAATATGTTGTAGGTCATGTTTAGCAATTTTATACATGACCTTCAATTTTAAGTTATTCATTTTATATATGCTCTATTGTTATAATTCTTATCATGCATTTATTTAAGATAAATTTGACAATATGAGAAAATTTCCTTCAATAGGACTTCTCTAGTATCATATGTTGTGTGAAGTAAAAATTTATATTACCTACTATAGTATGATATATGTCATTGTACAATTAAATTGATAAACATCACTCCAATGACAAAAGGGAGAGTGTGTAATGTAATATGTGTGTGAGAGAGGGGGTTGTAATGGTGGGTGGGTGTGGATGTGTGTGTGAGATAGGTCCTTAAATTTTATTTTTTATTTATATGGAGGGTTCGGACCTGCGAGGCTAACAATCAATCTATAATCTTTAAACGATATTTTGACAAGCTTATATAATTTAACAATCAATCTATGATCTTCAAACAATATTTTTATTAATCATATTATAATAATGCTCCACTAATTGTAGTACATATTGTAATGTCCCCAATTTTGGCGAAGTAAATTAATTAAATTAATTATTTTGAAGTTATCCAAATAAATTAATATAAAAGGGATGGCTTTATTTTGATTAATTTAATTAATAAGTGACTTGAATAAAATGATAAAATATTATTATAAGTCACTTTATTTAATAATAATTCATCTGGCAATGGCTCGCATACAAACTTTATGCCCTAGCAAGGCAGAATCCTCAGATGATCGGAAGGGTAAAGCTGATCCTACGACGAACATTTGCAACTCATATCCTACTTCTTACTTCGCACACAAAAACATGTTGTTGGGGGTCTCTAATCCCTTTGCGTCCTTGGGCAATTTGAATGGTGAAGCTCCCTCTGCACATTAGATTGAAAAACCTATGCAACAAACCCTTCACATCAATAGATCCAGGAAGTCCCCAAAAAAGATCTCGGGTCATATCATCCAACAAAGAAAGGCAGCGATGTTTCCACACTCCCCGAAACCTCAAATGGGCAACAAATTCAACAAACTTGTCAAGTCTCAAATCAACACAATGGAGAAAATTTATAGGGATTGTCATGATACTAGAAAATCCCTAAAGGCAGAGCAAAAGATACAGAACAAAAATGATCAAAATAACAATTATCCATCAGAAAGGGCAATGAAACATATGTTCCTTCCCACAAGGATCTCTTCATCTATACAAAATACGCTCATCAAACCTCATCAAAAATCACCAATATACGCACGAAGGGCGTCAGATTGCGACGATTGTTACACAGAAAATAGTGATAAAAGGGAGATTAAACCCTGACCCAAATCATGGGGAAACGAAGACAAATATTTAACTAACAGAACACCTAGGGTTTCCACAGGGGAAAATTCAATTCCAATAGGCATAAGGCACAACCAAAGTAAGTTGATCCTCAATAACAAATCCACGAGCGACGAGGAGCTATCCACTAACATTATTAGCAATGATATATGCAATGAAATTTGGGAATGATGTGAATCTCATGGCATATTTGCAATTTGGGAAGGAGGGTCAGATCACATCTCAGCCATCGCAAAATGGTTTAGAAATACTCTGGACACACAGGTAAGTATCACTATCATAAATTAGAATACTTTATTTTTAGATTGCTCATCTAAAGACCTAGCTGAAGTACTTCTCGAATCTAAAAATATTTTTTATAAAGGTTTTAGTATAAATTTTTTTAAATGGAAACCTAATTTCAATAGTAATGACAGTACCAACAAAAAATCTCTTAAATGGATATGTCTCAAAAACTATCTAGTAGAATTAATGCACCATAGCATCTTAAGAAGGATAGGAAAACAAATAGGAACAATGGTAGGCTTTGAACACAGTTATATGGTTGATTCTGAGGTTGAAATACTTGTGGAAAATGAAACAAAAAACTTAGACCCAATCAAAATTATAACTAACCATAGTATATATGAGTTACAACCAGAGATATATAAAGGCAACATCGGAAATTTTGACATCTTCATATCAGAATCTAATGATGATTTTGAGGGCATCCACCATACCTCCAACCTCTTTAATTTTCTGGAAGACTTTATAAACCCTAATTACTCCTCAGATGATACTAAAATACCTACTAAACCATCTTATCCTTCCCCTCTCTCCCCAAAGAACAACCCTCCACATCCTCCTCCATCCAAACAATGTGACCATCCCACCATCCCCTCCTCCTACAACCTTCCAAAAGAAGGAGATCACATTGCCAACCACAATCATTCAATCGCAACCTACAAAGGATAAAATTGAGCTCTCTATGGATCCCACCCCACAAGCCTTGAAGAATTGGAAGCCCCTTATCAATTTCAATGAACCTATCTCCCCCTCCAAAATAGATTCACATACCATCCCAAACTCAGCTCTACCACCATCCATTATTGACTTAATTCCCTCCTTTGTCCCTCCTCAAATCCCTAGCCCTAATCTTCAACTGTCAATTTCTGATATAGATCCTCTCATTCAATCAAGGGGTGATACCGTCATTGAAGAAATTCTCAATGATAACATGGATGACATTATGGCAGTCTTCATTGATATGGATACCATTAATATTGAGAAAAATAAATTAATCCAAAAAATTAAGGAATTAGATGGTGAGGAGCAAGATCAGAATACCTTTGAAAAATAATTGGTGGAGCTGGAAGTCTTGGGAAATAATCCATAATTGGGATTATCTTTTAATAAAGAATTTTTAAATGAAATTAACCATGCTAAATCTCCTAAAAAGAGAGCTAGAAAATATTTGTCTAAACTACGTAAGAAGGATGAAAATTTAGTTAACGAAACTAAGATTACTGATTTACTTCATGCAGGGAGGGGGACGTTCCCTCCCAAGGACCAATGAAGGTCCTTTCCCGGAATGTTAGGGGCTGTAATGCTCCTAACAAACAATGGTTATTAAAACATTGTATTAATAAATATAAACCAGACCTAATGCTAATACAAGAAACTAAACTTGGTAATGAAGGCTTAACTAACTTTAACAAAACAAATAGGATTTATGAAATTTTTTGGGGCTCCAATAGAAGGGGCAAAAGGGGCATTGGGTGGTTTTGGAACTTCAAGATTTCAAGATCTTTTGCATTCAAGGAGATTTAAAGGAGCTTTGAAGGAGTTCTTTGGAGGTCTTTTCATCATCTTTCCATGATCATGCATGTTATTTTCAAGGTCTAGCTTCCTTCTTTGAAGATAGTGGATTTGGCTATTGAGGAAGGGTTTGTTCATGGGTCTGTGCAAGATCATGGTATGCCAAAAAGTGGCGATGTGAAAAAATTAGTTTTTCACTCGTCCAAAAGTGCACCCAAAAGTTTGTTGACTTTTGAGTAGGCCTGGGTGTCAGTACACCTGGCCAAGCCAAAAGCCAAAGCTAAAGCATTATCGGATGTATGATAATATTTGATTTCCAATAAAATCTGATGTCCGATAATATCAGATGTCTGATATTCATCAGTCATAATATATTGTTGCCCGCGGCTGCGTTCAACATTTTCATTGTGAAAATGTTGAAGTAGCGAGAAGTCGAGCCCCTAAAATTGTATATATGATACCTATCTGATATTAGATTTTCTACAGTACACAAGGTAAGTGAAATTTTGTAGTTTCACTCTTTTTTTTTGTTTTTGCATTGAAATTTATTGTTTTTTTTTAAAACTAGGTTTTATATGATATTGTGTATTGTTTTTTAAAATTGATTATAAACTAGATTTGAAATTTATATTGTTTATTCTATTTTTTTTTTGAATCAGACATGGATTCTGACCAATCTAAAAACCCTCCCTCTCAGTCCGCGAACAATCCAGACACACCTCAAAACAATTCCCCGCCTTCAGAAGACCAACCATTCACAAACCCTTGACCAATACAGGATCTCATAGGAGATAATCTAAATCAGCTTAGAGGATATCAGAACACATATGCGAATATCTCCACCTTGCGTCCCATGTTTTTCGTGTTGAAATCCATTATTGAGAGCATGGAGAAACTCACAGAACAACACAATGATGCACTTCTTTGGTGTGAATCCATGCACGCCCAATTTGATGATGGGCTTGACTACGATCAAGTTATGGATCTAAACATAACAAAATATGACATATGTAAAATTTTTGTTGATCCCAAAATTGGTTTGAAAGTGAACCCTAAAAAAAACCAAGTTGTCAATTAAATGGTGTACCAATGATGCAATACGTGACAACTTTTGGGATCGTTGGTGGATGGTTTTTGATAGACCACCCCATAGCAATTTGGATGTCCCATTCTATTTCATTCAAAAATTATATGCTGAATTTGTGCTCGGTCACAAATTCAATTACTAGAGCATGAGACGGAATGAGGGCGTGGGCTTAGGCGCTCCCCAAGATAGGTCAGGGGCACAGTGGGTGAAATCCCGCACATATGTCCCCCCTTCTGAGATTTCACCACCTCCCACTATACAGCATCCTGACATTATTATCGAGGCTGGCTCACAAACTATTCAAGCCATTCATGCCTTGAGTGATCTACTCATTAGGAAGAGTGCGGCATTGTTTCCTCCTCATACTGATGTTTCCGGACCTTCCACATCCTCCACAAGCTCACATGTTTGTGTGCCTCATACTTGCGTTACGTGCAAGAATATGTTCTTGGGTCCCCTGGATGATAGTGATGCATTTAACTATGTGTTCGAGGTGGATGATGTTAGAAACACTGAGAGGGGGGGGGGGTGAATTAGTGTTTATCTACTTTATTATATTTCAGCCAATTAAACATATATCAAATGTGCATCCAAAGAAACATAACACAAGAACACATAACACATGATATGATTACAGAGAACCTTGATCAGAGGAAAACTCTGGTGGGGATCAGTACCCACAAAATATTGTACTAGGTATAATGAACCTGTTAAAGTTCCTTTGCCCTGTTAGAAGCAGTCTTTACAAATTAAGTACAATGACCTGGTTAAAGGTCTGACCTTGTTAGGAGTCTTTTACAATAACCCTGTTAGGGGTGTATGGCTCACTGCCTAGGCTCACTTCCCAATAAGATGAAGGCTACAACCCTCTGAATGTTGATATGCACTATATAAAAAATGAGCTGTTGTAATGACACTGATGTCTGATCAGTTCTGTGTATGCGCGGATGCTCTTACTCCTTCAAAGAGATATATCATCTTTTGACTTCATTATACTATCCCTCTGTAACTTCTTCTTACATGATAATCGACTCTTGTAACATATCTTTACATTACATACTTATATCTTCAAATCCAAATAGGCGCGACCCAAAACAAATCACTAGTCGGCCCTAAAACAAAAATATACAACGCTTCCAAACAAGTTGGCCTAAGTGTGTTTACTATAACATTAATTACATCAACACAAACTTATAACTAAAGGCACTTAGCCATTACATTATAAAATCATACACGCTGATCAAAACTGTAGTCGGCTTCCATGCTCTGTTTCCTGGACTGTAGGTTTACTAATATGTCTGTAACTTTTCCGTACTGATGTTCCATACTCTGTGCGTTTGGATCTAGCATGTATATACACCATAGAGTATATACCTAAGCACGCATGTTCTGGTGTGATCTCTAACACGTGCGCTGATGTGCTGATCTTTGTATCTCTCTGTCTGTCCTATTTTCTGTACTTAGTCATTTTATCTTCTAAGTTATCTTTGATAGAAACTTAGTATGACTTTGTTGCCACGATTGACAACAAAAAATAAGTCATGCTTCCTTAGGAAGTCAACTTGCCAACAATCTCCCCCTTTGTCATTTATGGCAACAAAGGAATGTGGGTAAGTTACTCAAAATGACTTCATACAAAAATGACTGTATATCATAATACTTAATGATATATACATAT
>MU224180.1:508474-549092 GCA_018584345.1 Thuja plicata
AAGCCATAGGTCGGCCCTGAACATAAATTAAATACAAATACCGAAATTAAATGCCACAAGTCGGCCAACAACAACAATTAAATGCCCAAAATAGATGTCTTAGTAAAATCACAATATCTCCTAGCTCTGAATGAATTAGAACTTGTGCTTCAAACCGTAGGTAGAAATATAGGCCCTCTTCAATCTCTGAAATTTTCAGCCTCTAAATCTTTGTGGAAAATTATTTATACGGCCTGAAATAGGCACCAAAATCCCAAGCAAGGCCGAGCTCCTCCTAGGCCATGCTGAGCAACCAAGACCATGCCAAGTTCCATCAAAACCAATTACCCAAGACCCAAGTAGGTCCAAACAACTCTACCAAATCCCTCACACATGAAAATAAGTCCACACAACTCCATCAAATCTCCCAAACATGCAGGATATCCAACTACCCTGGGATGCTCCTGCATCATGATCATATGTAATTGGCGTCAAGTGTGATGCTCTATTTGCATATACATTACTGTGATCTTCATCAAAATAGATGACATAATCAACTCTGAAAGACTTAGTGTGCCATTCACTACTACTGGAAAGACTTAGTGTGCCATTGAAAAACATATGCACTAATGCTTGTGACTTACCTCTTTGCCATTGCATTTGCATTCATTATGTTTAAGTTCAGATTTGGATCAAATTAAGGAGAGACATTGATGTGATGTAAGTTGTTACTTTGAATGCATTATTAGATCATCTTGATTTTTGGGTTTTTCACCTCCAAGAGGGAGGTTTTCCCAGGATAACTTTGTGTTCATGTTTTTCTCCATTTTTTTTGTTCACTTTAGCCTAATAAATTTAGTCTAAATTAATTTCAGATTATTAACTTTCAGTCATACTCTATTATTCTCAGTCTAATAATTTCTCATAGTTTGTTCAAAGATTCAAATCTAATTAGTATTTGGATCTGATTATTAAAATTAACGTGGTATCCGAGCTTGTTTCAAACTAGTTGTGATCAGATCTAACCCGTCATACTTCAGATCTTATTTTTCTCTTGCTGGTTTTTAAAACGGTGACAGGTCTCAAGGGTGCAGTTTGATTGGAAAAGGTTGTGAACGTTAAAGCTTAATTTTTACTGATCTTTAGTTATCAAGTTTTAGCATGATCAGATCTGGTTGAACACCTCAGACTATCTGAAGGCTTTCCTTTGGGTATTTCCATGTCTTGACCCTATGAGCTTGTGGGAATAAAGCATCGATCTGGATCTGATTTCACATCTCTGTTCTAGCTAACTATCTTTTGTATTAGATATGACTTCATATATATGATATAGGTGGTTTTGTATTGGGTTTGATACATCATTATCTTCTTATCTAAATGGTTCTATGTATTCTTGTGATGAATTATTGCATGCATTCTAAGTGAGTTGTTATGCTTGAATGAATTATGATCTTGATTATCTCCATTGACTTGGATGACTCTCACCTGACATGAATGTGTTATGGATATGTGTATAGTCATGATATTCTGCAGGCTGATCATTGAAGGGTTTGAACCTCCTAGAATGCAAAATATCTCACAAGGGTGTGAGGATCTAATGATTGGCTATCTTGGGATTATTGATCTCTGATAGAGATAAGAATTCTTTACATTTTCTCATAAATCTCTTATAGAGAAAAAAAAATTATGCATTTTTGTTTCTCCTCGATATGGTTTTGATTCTATGCATCTTTACTAATTTTCCTAAAATGCTTCTTTGATCAGGATGGATTGAGAAGCATATGAATAATGAGAGTTTGGATCCAGAGGAAGAAAGAACCTAATGCATCCTAAAGAAGACTTGGGCTAAGGCTATTGCCTTAAGATTAAGTTGAGATCACTTCTGAAGGACTCAACCTGAGACTCGTCATGACTTCTTGGACCTGTAGGAAATGTTTCTCTAACTACACTTGTTCGTACTCTACAAAAGTTAGGGTAGCACCTTGTGTTGATAGTGCTCAGGTGTCTTGGTTGTGTTAAGTCCCTATGGGCATATTGTAAGTGGAATGGTTCCTATGTCAAGGAATTTTTACATTCCATGTGACTCAAATGGTTGTAACTCAAAGTACGAGATGTATGGATACTTCTTGTACAATTGAAAGGAATGTTGATCCTTCAATTCATGTATGATTGCTTCCATGATAGAGGGAGATAATTTTTAGTACTTGGTTTATTGGTTCAGAGGGAGTGAACCATGGATCCATTTTAGGTAATATATATCATTTGGATATCTCATGTTATAATTGTTTTATTTCTCATAGCCATGATGATGAGATCATGGAAGTAGTTAGGATAGATTCACTACCCTAGCTGAGAGGGAGACTCAGCTTCATTGACGTACCTTGATTATATTGACCACCCTCTACGGGCAATGCAAGGTGGAGATGTACTTTTGTATTATTTTTCTTTTACCACCCTCTGCGAAAAATGCAAGGTGGTATTGTAATTGAAGTCCACCCTTTGTGGGAAATGCAAGGTGGCAATGTAATTAATTTTTAAGACCACCCTTTGTGGGCAATGTAAGGTGGCAAAGTTTTTATCACCTTTTGCGGGCAATGCAAGGTGATCCTTTTTTAGGCTTGTATTCTTCCACCCTCTATGGGCAATATAAGGTGGATCCATCCTCTGTGAATAGGCATGATGGGAAGGTGTGCACAATAAGTTTTTGGTTCCATCCTCTGCGGGTGTGCATGATGGATATCATGGAAAGTGTCCATGATGATTCTCTTTGACCTTATCCTCTATGGGCAATGCGAGATGGATAGCATGGAAGGAGTCCATGATGCTCTTAGAATCCTCGCTAGCATAGAGGGAGTGTTAATGATTGGTATCTAGATCAGATTCTAGCCTCACATTATTTTAATTAGGAGAATTAAAATAAATAAATAATTAATTTAAATACATTAATTATTTAATTAAGGATAATTAAATAGCATATCTAATTGGAGAATTAAACAATATTATCTATGAATTGATTAATTATTTATTTAATTGGTAGAATTAAATAAATAATCTATTGTGAGGTTAATTATTTAATTAGAAAGTTAAATAATTTATTATTTTAATCAGGAGAATTAAAATAATGAATTAATTATTTAATTGGAGAATTAAATAATAATATATTTAATTGTGAGATTGGATGAAGTAATTATTTAATTAGAGAATTAAATAGTATATTGTGAGATTAAATTAGTTAATTGAAGAATTAAATAATTTATTAGAGAATTAAATAATATAGATATTAAATTATTTAATTGGAGAATTAAATATGTTATTTATGGTAGTTATTTTAATTAGAGAATTAAAATAACTAAAATAATATAAATTGAATTAATTATGGGATGGGCCCAACTATGGCGTCAATACAAATGAAGGGTTTTATTGTAATTTCACCGTCAGCCTTAGAAGCTGACCTTACATTGTAATTGTTCTACCTCATATATATGAGGGTTTGATTATTGTATAACAGATATATACAATGTGATTCGAGAATCTCATACATGTGATCTGCTGATGAGTTCAACGCGATTCTCTATGATGATAGATGTTGGAATTCATACTTGGCAATCAGAGATCAACTGCCCCATCAACAGAAGCAATGGAATATTCATTATATGAGCACTGCGATATCCTTTGTGTGGGAAACATTCTCACAACTTACCGGCTACTGCAATTGCCTGCTACTACAACTTGGAATGCAGTGATTATATAAAATTGGCGTCAAGTGTGATGCTCTATCTACACATACATTACAATGATCTTCAACAATCTGGATGACATAATGAGTTCTGACTACTGCTGGAAAGACTTAGTGTGCCATTGAGAAACATATGCACTAATGGTTGTGTCTTACCTCTTTGCCACTGCATTTGCATTCACTATGTTTAAGTTCATATCTGAATCGAACTGAATACATTATCAGATCATCTTGATTGTTGGGTTTTCACCTCCAAGAGGGAAGTTTTCCCAGGATAACTTTGTGTTCATGTTTTTCTCCATTTTGTTGTTTCTCACTTTAGCCTAAGGAATTCAGTCTAAATTAATTTCAGATTATTAACTTTCAGTCATACTCTTTTATTCTCAATCTAATAATTGCTTATAGTTTGTTCAAAGATTCAAAGTTAATTAGTATTTAGATCTAATTGCTAAAATTAACAAAAAAAGTGGTACCCCGCGCAGAGAACATAAACAATTTGATAGAATACATCACTTCATCAAATACAATACAATAGTTCCAAGATTTCTGAAAAATAGAATTGATGAAAAGACTTTAGAAGCTTTCTATCAAATGCAATGTGAAGGTACAAATCCAAGAATACAAGAATGTTGCATCTCTCCTTCACAGTTCACATGTATACAAGAACGCAAAATCATTGACAATCTGACTAAAGTGTTTTTCCAAAATGGCACAAATATAATGTCATCGGAAGAAGTGAAATGAAATGCAATGAAGGTTATGATAAAGGAATATTATTTTAAGCATATATTATGGTTGGAAATGATCTTGTTGACATGCGTGTAAAATATGAAAATGTGACTTGAATGTGTATTATTCTCATCCTCACTACCTGTGCAAAAGGGAAGCTTCGGAACAAGTGACATGCATGTAAAATGAGGAATTATTTAGAAGACATGTGGAATGTTTGCAAGAACAAATGAAGGAAAATGGTATTCAGATATTAAGGATTATCTACAAATTCTCATGTTTCAAAAGGAGAGAGATGATTATTTATCTACTGTCATAGTAAAGGACATACTTCTGGTGACGATTTTTGTGCACTCTTCAATGATTTTCAAATATTGAAGAATTCAATAAATTTGTGATAATGGTTCATCGTGATCAAGAAGGGGATTTTTGTAAAGAAAAAAATTCAAGCTTCTGAAAGATTTGAAAGTGGTAAGTTGTTTGACAGATTCAATTAGAGTATATATTCTTAAAGATAAAGTTGTTATCAAATGGATTGGGAGAAGACACATTGTCTATTCGACAAAATCAATATACTCTTCCTCTTTTGATGTTATGGGCTTTAAGTTGTACTTTTGTAAAAGCGAATTGTGTCACTTACTGCAACAAATGTTGGCTTGTATGGTTTACTTTTGTAAAATTGGGTAAATCCTAACTTATTTTAAAATAAGCACTTATTTTAAGTGGTTGTCTCAAGTAATTATTGTATGCACTCTAAAATGGTCGCCTAGACTATGGGCCCCCATTCTTCAATTTATCAAATGACATAATCACTTTATCAAATTTTTGAATCAATGTTTTGCAACATTTTAATTCAAATCAATTTCCTTGATCAAATCATAATTAATTCAATTATTTCAATATTTCCTAAGGTTTGATCATTTCATCAATTATCTTATTTAATTAAAAGAAAACAATCCCTTTTCATCAATTATCTTTATATAATAGTTATATAACATTAAAAGTGTATAAGAGATAGTATGGAGCGCGAGAGGGAAGGAGGAGGAGGAGGAGAGAGAGAGAGAGGAGGAGGGAATTCAAATTTTGAATTTTGATTCTGGAGGGAAGCTAGAAGCTGAGGATTCTACTGTGGGGTCTTGGACGGAAGGAGAAGAGAATGATGTCAGATCAGCGGAAAAGGAAAGAGAATCAACGGTGCTTCTGTCCAGCGGGGACAATGGGTCAGATATGGGACTAGAGGTGAAAAATTCAAAAAACTCGAAGGAAGGGAGAGATTTGTCCCAAGAAAAGTCACATGATCTCTCTGCGAATCTGGGGAAAGGCAAGTGGGTGGGCCTCTTTGGCATAAAACCATCGGGTAAGTCTATCTTCCCCAAAGTGGATATTTTATCGGACCCACTAAAAGGTGAGATTGGTATTAAGATACCATATCAATTAGTTGAACATATGGTTTCTAGCATGGCCTCAACCCTTGTAGTAAAATTTTTGGGCCCAAGACCGAACATTGATCTAGTTAGATCTTTTGTGGACAAAAAATGGAGGCTGAAAGGTCAAGTCGATGTAGTGGCAATGCCGAAAGGTTTCTTCTCCTTTGTGTTTTCAAGTGGGGAATATCTTTCAAAAGTTCTGTGTGGGGGACCTTGGATGATGGGTAAATCCTCTCTGTCACTGCAAAAGTGGACAACGAGTCTAGATTATAATGAAAGTTTTTTCACGGCGGCGCCGGTTTGGATTTGTCTTCCTGGAATGCCTTTGGAATACTGGCATGAAGATATCTTAATAGCCATTGTAGGATCTTTTGGGGAAATTTTATGTATTGATCCAATGACTGAAGCCTGAACTAGACAAGTATATGCTAGAATATGTGTAAACATTCAATATAATGTTGACCTTCCTCAGGTGATATCTCTGAAGTCGAAACTGGGGACATGGATTCAAGAGATAGAATATGAATCGATGCCTTTTTCCTACTTCACTTGTATGAAATCGGTTCATTGGGAGAAAAACTACCCTTAGAAAACCCAAAAGGGAAAAAAGAAGAATCAATAGCAAACTAAAGGATAGAGAATGGAGTGGAAAAGAAAAATACAGGAAATGCTGGAGACCCTGATCATGCTGGAAGGAAAGGATGAATCCTCCAAGTAGAAGAAAAATGGTGAAGACACCCAAGAAAATGATAAGCTAGCTACCCATGTTTCTCCAATAATAGAAGATAGAGGGGAAAGCACTAAAACTACTGAAACAAAACAAAATGAAAAAAGAAAAGAAGACAAGGAAACAATGGAAAAAGGAGAAGAAACAAAGAGGCATCAGGAAGCAGAGAAGGAGATGGCAGTAAAGGAAAATCACTGGTCAGAAGTAAAATAGAAGAAATCAAATGACCTAATCAGGGAAAGTAAAGTTGACTCTCCAGTGATCTCACACCAGAATGAGAAACATAAGAAGGGGGAGGAAGAAGAAGAGGATAAGTCGTGGTCAACTGTGGGTTCAAAGAAGGGATCAAACAAGAAAAGCCCTAAATCCTCTCAGGGAAGGCACATTACCTTTGAACTAAACTTAAGTTCTGGAAAGAAAGCTAAGAGCTCATCTATGGGGAAATCAAACAAGAAGGCAGGAGGCCAAAAACTAGGAGTTCTAACTAGACAACATAAAGCAGATATAGGAACTCCAAAACAAGAAAAAGGAAGAAGGTCAGGAAAAACCCAAAGGGAGGAGGAAGCTAAACAGAACATTGCTGATGGAAAACAACTAACTATCCATCAGATTTGTACCCCAATCCTTAAATGAATATTATCTCATGGAATATTAGAGGACTCAATAGTCCTCATAAGCAAGATGTAGTTAGCAATCTAGTTAGAGACTCTAAACCTGATATTCTTTTGATTCAAGAAACAAAAATGAGAAAAGAAAAGATTGAAAATATGAAGCTGGTTAAACATGGAAAATGCATTGGTACCAGTTTGAAAGGGGCCTTGGGAGGTATGGCTATCTTCTGAAACCAATCTTGTTATGACTGTAAGCTCCTGAGAGAAGATAAAAACTTCATTGTTGCTGATCTAAGGAGTTTAAAGGACAATCTTTCTTAGACTTTAATCAATGTGTATGCCCCAAATACAAAGATAGGAAGAATTAAACTATGGAAGAATATTCATCAGCATATGGAAGGAAGAAGAGATAAAAATTTCATCCTCATGGGAGACTTCAATACCCCTCTTAAGCAGGAAGATAAAAAAGGTGGTAATCTTGCCCAAGTTGAAAGTAGAGTAGACTTTATGAATTTCATTATCAATGAAGGGTTGATGGATGTTGATCTGGAAGGTATAAACTACACTTGGTCTAACTGCAGGGTGGGAGAGGACCTGATACAAGTTAAGCTAGATAGGGCTCTGATAAATCTAGAATGGTATACCAATTTCTCTTGTGCTCTTTCTTCCCTCAAAAGAATTAGATCGGATCATTTCCCTATCTCCCTCAATATCTCACCATTTGTTGGTAAAAAAAATGCTCCTTTTAGATTTGAGAATATGTGGCTAGACCATCCTGATTTGGAAAATAAAATTAGGGAGTGGTGGAGTATTGAGGTGGAAGGAACTGCAATGTTCAAAGTGGTCAAGAAATCGGCTAATGTCAAAACTAATGTTAAAAGCTGGAATAAGCATATATATGGAGATATCTTCAAAGAAAAAATGAAATTCCAAGTGGAACTAAATGAAATCCAGGAGGAAATCCAAAGGAATGGGTTATCTGAAAATCTGAGAAGTCTAGAGAATATAGCCCTTGCTAAACTTCATAATATCATAGCTAAAGAAGAGACTTTTTGGAGACAAAGATCTAGATCCCTCTGGCTTAAAGCAGGAGATAAGAATATAATATTTTTCACCTCACTACTCTTAAACATAAGGCTATAAATAGAATCCATTCTTTATCCACAAGAAATGGTAAAATATCCAAAGATGAAGAAATAAGGGAAGAAATGGTGAGTTGTTTTGCATCTTTACTTTCTAAAGATCAAAGCATTGACATGGTTGAGCAGAGGAATCTTCTAGCTTCTATTCCACACATTCTGGATTCTAATGCTAACACCCTCTTAAGATCTATTCCTTCAGAGACTAAAATCAAGAAGGTTGTCCTTTCCTTTGAAGGAGAGAAATCTCCTGGCCCGGACGGGTTTCAGATGTTCTTTTTCCAGCAGTTTTGGAGTATCGTTGGGAGAAATGTCTGCTCTACGGTTAAAGAATTCTATGGTACTAAATCTATTCTCAAATAAATCAACTCAATGTTTATCGCTCTCATCCCTAAAAAACATGGAGCAAATATGGTTGATGGTTTTCAACCCATAAGCCTATGCAATTCTCTTTATAAAATCATTTCGAAGGTTATGACGTCAAGAATCTTGAGATTACTGCCAAATCTTATATCACCTCAAAAGAATGGGTTTGTCCTAGGTAGACAAATTCTTGATTCTATTATGGTTGTGCATGAGAATATTCATTCCCTTCAAGCCTCTAAAAAATAGGGTTTTTTGATGAAATTGGACTTGTCTAAAGCTTATGACAGAGTGGACTGGTCTTTCCTGTCTAAAATTCTTAGTTCCTTTGGATTTGATAAAGATGTGATAAGAATGATAATGCAATTGGTCACAGTGGCGTCTTCCTCAATGTTGGTAAATGGAGGATCCTCCATCTTTTTCCATCCTTCCAGAGGGCTCTGACAAGGTCACCCCATCTCTCCTATTCTCTTTGCTATAATGGCAGAAAGTCTTGGGAGATCCATAAAAAGCATGGTGTTATCTAGTGAGATCTCTGGTCTCCAACCTTCTTCGGCTCAACATAAATGCTCTCATGAGAAATTTTTGTATGATACAATTATGATGGGAGAGGCCTCTGTTTTGGAAGCCAAGAACATGAAAAAGGCATTGAACAATTACACTAAAGCTTCAGGTCAATCTATTAACTGGGAGAAGAGTTCCTTATTTTTTTGTAATACCCCTGAAGATAGACAAAGGAAGATATCCTCTATTTTGGGATGTAAGATAAGGAATCTTCCATCTACTTATTTTGGTCTCCCTCTATGCCTTAAACTAGATGAAGCTTTCTGGAATGACATAATTGACCGATTTCATAATAAGTTGGCTAGATGGAAAGGTGCTAATCTTAGCCAAGCTGGTAAAGTTCAACTTCTGAAATCCTCTCTTCAAAATATTCCAGTCTATGCTCTTAGCTTGTTTAAAATTCCTCAAAAATTTGCTGACTTGAAAAAATTTAGAAAAGGTTTCTTTGGTCTGGAGTGGAAGAGAAGAAGAGGTTAAGTCTTGTGGCTTGGGAGGTGGTGTGTAAACCCAAGAAATGGGGAGGGCTTGGCATCAGAAGTATCAAAAACACAAATAAGTCTCTGCTAGCAAAATAGTGCTGGAGAATCTTTGAAGAAGAGAAGGAATGGAATGCTATCATCAAGAGAAAGTATCACTTAACTACTCTGGAGGAAGTGCTAAGGGACCCTTCGGAGATCAATGCATCTTTCATATGGAATAGCATAAGAAAAAGTAGGGATCTGATCAGTAAAGGGGCTAGATGGAAGCTGGGAAATGGCAAGAAAATAAATTTCTGGATAGATAATTGGCTGAAGGAAGAAGCCCTTAGTGACAAGAAAGAATGGAGGCCAGCGATTGCGGATTGTATTGATATTGTTGGAGAGAAGGTTTCTGATTACTAGTTCAATGAAAAATGGGTAGACCTCATCTCTTATGATGATTCTCTCCACTTGGTCAGTAAGTTTCTTTCCCCCTGGTTCATTAGACCTAATAAACAAGACTCCTTGATCTAGGGGCTAGAGGCTAATGGGAAATTCTCTGTCTCTTCTTATTTTTCCCTTCTGCACTAAAAGGATAACCACTCTTCTAGCTGTAAGGTATGGAACAATAACCTTAGTCCTAAAATTAACATGTTCTTCTGGCTTCTTGTTCAGAATAAAATCCTTATAGTGGATAATATTTGTAAAAAGGGGCTTTAGTATTCCTAATAGATGTATCCTGTGTTGTTCTGAAGATGAAAACTATAATCATATAATGATTCATTGTCTCTACTCCTGTCAATTCTGGAACTTAGTGCTGAATGTCATTAACCTGGAGTGGGTCAAACCTCTTAACTTTCAAGACATGGTTAAACAATGGAATTGTCCCCTTAAGGGTAAGGAAGCCAAAGATCTTTGGAAGCTTATTCTACCCCACTTCACATGGAGAATATGGAAGGAAAGAAATAATAGAATCTTCAGAGAAAAAATCTCTCCCTTTCAAACTATGGCTAATAGTGTGTGTAGAAGTATTCTGGAAAATTTTAAAAATCAGCTATCTACCGACTCCCCCTACAAGAATTCTCTTTGTATCAGAGATATACTTATGAATGTTCACGTGTAGAAAGACAACGACCCAAACCTGAGGGAAAATACCAGATGGAGTACCCCTCCAAGTGGCTGTGTTAAAGGGAATTTTTATGGGGCTGCTAAAGGGAATCCGGGGTCTGCTGGAGTGGGAGGCCTAATTAAGGATTCTGTTGGAAATTGTCTGGGAGCTGTGGTAGCTCCGCTGGGAGTTCAGAAAAACCATATGGATGAAGCTATGGCAGCCCTTCATGTGGTCATGTTGGCCAAAGAGATGGGCTTTTCCAAAGTTTGGGTGGAGGGAGATTCTTTGAATATAATTAATTGTATTAAAGGCATTCATGAAGCCTCATGGACAATAAACCATATCATTGAAAAAACAAAATCTATACTCTCCAATTTTGAAGATTACCATATATCACATGTTTACAGAGAAGGAAATATGAAGGTAGATGGTTTAGCAAATGTGGGTGTTTATTCTGATGTCATGCAATCATGGCGAGGTGAGGCAGATTTTAAAGTGGAGATGGCTAGTCTTATCAGGTACGATAGGATGAATAGTATTGAAGGAGTTATAAATCATCATAATTAATGATGAGGTCATCTTTAATTATTAAAAGTAATGTGTGTTGTCATTCGAAGGAAATGGGTTTAATTAGATTTGTGACACCGCACGCTTTCTGGGTGTTAAACTCGAATTGGAACAATCACAAGAGTAAAGCTTCCTAGAAACCAGTGTTCAATATTGCTAAGTATCGACATTTTCAAGAAGTGATCAGAACTGTGGGCAGAGGTCTGAAGAGAGAGGAGCTGATTGACTGTACTAAATGGAAAGAGAAGAAGAAGGTATGGAGAAGGTTGAAAAAGGGAGGCATTTCTCAGTATCTGGAGAAGCTCCATGGCTGGGATACGGAGATAAAAAAAATAGTTTGCAGAGGGTTGGAAGGATGGGAAAGTACACTTATAGGGAAAATATTTTACCCTCTCCATGAGGGTTATCTCAGAAATCATGGGCTTGTCTTGTGAGGGCATGAAATTCTATAGGGACAATAAGAGGACAGGAACTCAAGCTTTCAATATTTTCTTGAAAACTGAAGATGAAGAGGCCCTTCTTAGTAAAGGGACGGGGGATTATGTCGATATCCAAAAAAATCAAATCCCATTGGGCTGACATTCTTATAGTCATGATCAATTATTTTACCCCGAATGACAGATATTCTAAAATCTACAATTTGCATTTTGTCTTGGCCAGCCACTTCAGGAATGGTAAAAAGATTTCATTCCCTTTCTATCTCCTGAGTTCATTGCATAATAGTGTAATGGAGCATAGAAAGAAATCGAGTAATCCGGTGCTCCATGTGGGGCTCATTCTTCTAATTTCTAAGTATGTCCGTAACCATATTCCAGAACCTATCCCTAAGAGGGTTAAAGGAAGTGCGAGGCAGGTTAAACAAGAAAGTAAAAAAAAGAGTCTGAAAAAAAGGGTTAGAACTAAGAAGAGGGCTAATCCAGAAAAATAAGAGGAGACTGGTGTTGAAACCCTACAGAACTAGGGAAAAGACAAAGAGGAAAAAAATGATGGAGACAGTGAGACTAATAAAGAGAATCTAGAAAATGAGAAAGAGGATCAGCTGAGTGAAGATAACTCTTAGATGGAAGAGGAGGAAATGCTCAATACTGATGATGAGGACACGGGTGCTGAAGTAAGCTACAAAGAAATGGAAATTGAGGGAGATGGAAAAGAGGGAGATGAAAAAGAGGAGAAGAAGAATGAGGATGAAGGTGAGGAGGGAAATATGAAGTAGCTGACTTTAAAGGCTGAGAAAAGGAACAGTAAGAAAAGGAGAATGAGCCCAGATGAGGTCAGTTTCGAAAGAGATGACAGAATCCCAAAAAAGCAAAGTGGACTATGGGGCAAACATGGAAGACTGGCTTAGTGAGGAGATGAAGATAATGAAGAAACAATTGACTGAGATGCAGGAGGCAATGGAGCCTTTCAAAGCCAACGTTGAGGAAATGGAAAATAAGTTGATGATTAATGTAAATGACAGTAACAGAGAAGAAGAGTTCACTACTAGAGTTAATGAGACTGTGGAAGAAAAGATAAAATAAATGAAAGAACAAATAAGCCACAATGGGCATATGATATGGGTCATCCTAAAGCACAGTAACGATGGGCTGCAAGTTTCAATTCAGAACCTAAAAGCAGTATACGCTTATCTGAAAAGAATCTTGTTAGAAAACACTATAATTACTATTGAAGAAAAGGCTGGTAGCTCGGGCCCTGGTTCTAGAACCCAAAGTGGTATAAAAAGAAAAGTCCCTGAGATCTCGAAAGAGATGCTGGAGCTGAAGGAGTCCATTAAGAAAATGAAAGAGATGTAGGAGGCTGAGGAAGCCTACCAAAAAATGTTGTAATGTTTCTTCTTCTGGTCTAGAAATTTTGTTGGTAATTGTGCGAGCCGTTGTGCTAGAAGTTGTGCTAGAAACTGTGCTTTCCTTTGGCAGTTTTTGTTTTTTCCTGTTTTAGTTCTTTGGTGTCTCTTTGGGTCCTGCCTTTTCTTCGAAGCAGGCTTTCTATGTTTGTATGTGCCTTTGATGCTTATCTCTAGTAGCTTTTTGTAAAAGGTTTTGAGGTCCTTTCAAAACCTATTTTTACCTTAATAAAAAATAATCCCTTTTTATTAAATAAAATAATCTTATTTAATTAAAATCTCTTTTAATTAAATAATCTTACCTTATTTAATTATAATTTCTCTTAATTAAATAATATTATCTTATTTAATTAAAATCTCTCATTTTAATTAATAAAAATAATCTTATATAATTAAAATAAAATCCCTCTTTTAATTAAATAAAATCCCCACTTAAATCCCTCTTTGTGTTGAAAACGGAAATAAGTTAAATAAAAATAAATAAAGCTCCTTTTTATTCACACATATTCCTAAGTGGTGGGCTTTTTGCCTCTTAATCATAGCCTTTGATTTTGTCTTTTGAAGATATGAGCACATGGATCAACCAAGATTTAATCTCCACCATTGCTCATTTCTTTTTACCTCTTAATCTCTTCCATCTATTTCTCTTTAAAAGGAAACCTCTCCTTCTCATTTGAAGATATATACACTTTTATGCTATTGTTATACTGCAGGTTTTGAGATCAATTTTGGAGGAGAGTTTGAGCATTTGAGCTTGAACCATTCAACTTCTCTTCTTCTTGTCTTCTTCTCTCATGCATTCATGGAAATCCATTTTAGAGTAGATTCATGTTAATTTAGATTCATATTTCCTTTCATAAATTAAGCTTTCATATTTCCTTCTATGCATTGTTATCATATAGATTACTTTCCTTCCATGCATTGTTATCATATAGACTAGTTTCTTTCCATCCATTGTTATCATATACAATAGCTTTCATTCTCATTTGAAATGCATATTTGGTGATCATGGAGACTAGCATTCTTTCTCTTCCTCTTTGAATCTCTCATTTCATGGTGTACTTGCATGGGCATAACTAGGTCTAAACTGAGGGCCTTCATCACAAACCCTTGCACTCCATGAATAGGGAGCTATGAGTCACCATTTGAGACCTCATTCTTGAGCAATCTTGAATATACTGACTCAGAGAAGTGTGACACATTTTCAACAAACAACTATTGGGTAATTATTCCAAGAGATTATCTTGGTTATTTATCTTAAGTAATTACCTAAAGTAACTACCTTAGGTAGTTATCTTAAGTAGTTACAAAAAGTGGTTAAGTGGTTATTCTAAGTGGTTACAAGTTGGTCATCAAAGTGAGCTTATAAATACAAGGCTTATGTAATGTAAACGGGGACTTTTTGGAAAAGGGAGATACTATGGAGAAATTCCCAAACATACTTTTGGGTTTGCACTATGTACATAAGGGTTTTTAAATTTGCATATTTTCAAAGAGATGATGAAGAATACTTAAGAAGATAATTAGATGTTCCCAAAACTTTAATCTTTAACTCCTTATTCCTTGAAACCCATCAAACAAGAATACCTTAAATTCTTATCTGATTACTTGAAAATACAATATGCATGCATACGTAAATTAAAAATCACATCCATACATTTGACACAAGATTTTTATCGTGGAAACCTTGTTAGGGGAAAAACCACGATGGGACTGATTACTCACAATAAGAAAACACCTATTGTTTAGAGCTCACTGCTCAAATGAAAAATCTCTAAATTGATCACTACAATGATCTATATTTTTGTGAACTGTGTAAGTGACATCTACCTTATATCTGATACAACTCCAATGTAGCACAATATAGATCTCTTCTCAACCCCTTGCTGAAACACTTATGATCCCCACTGAATCAAGTTCTCCCTTTGCTAGCCACCTCTGGCATTCACATCCACAATCCACACCTTGAAGTTTCCCTAATTCACCATCTTATACCAAGAACTAGGTTGAAAAAATGTCTAATTCACCATCTTCTCAAATCAACGTACCAAATCTCTCGATTCAAATCCATCTCTGACCATCAAATCATATTCATGACCTATATTAACCACCTCAATATTGTAACACACACACAGATTTCATGATTTAGCACTTGTGCAACATGATTTACCAACTAAGTTGACCAAGAACATGAATAATAATAAAAATATTATTCTATAGCATCATGATAAACACTCAAACACTCAAATCGACCATAGCCATTGAAATTGCCAACTCTTTTTCACAAAACTTGAAGAACGCTATCAACAAGTCTCTAAGACAATAAGATTGTGCCTTGAAAACCTTTGTAGCACAAACCCTCTGATTTAAAGATACCTAAGTATGTCCCCAACACACTCCTAGGTTCTCTCCAAGAAATTTCAACCTGATTGTGCACACCAAGCCTTTTTCTGCCTTCATATTAACACAGTTTATCACCCTACTTGTCAGTCACCTTTTGTAACCTGGTTACCTATCCAAATCATCATGAAACCTTCTACAAATTTTGGTGAACTTATTAAACACCTCCATCATCCTTCTTTTACATGCGCTACTTCATCTCTTCAATATATGCTTCCCATCAGACCTTTTAGCATTCTGCTCCACTAACTAACTTGCAACAGTTAATGTTAGCAATAAGAAAATAACTCTCCTGATCACTTCCTCTGATCCATCCTTCTTCTATGTTGACATTAATGCCAACACAATCACCTTTTAGCTTTTCCAATATGCTAACAATATCCCTCTTTGGCATTGATGGCAACATGTGATGTGAAAAATAAGTAATACATTCAGAAACCAACAATCTCACCGCTAGAAAGATAATCAACAATACTACCAGTAATATCCATAATTTTCTTCCAGAGAATCTCTTAACACTTCTCTGCTTTGGTTCTACTCCCCTTGGGAACATTCTCTCCTTGGTTCCAATCTGATTACATACTCTTCTCACCATCAGTTTTTCCACCTTAGATACATACCACACTTCTTAGATCACTTATTTCTTATTTGCAAGTATACATAAACATGATTCTCTCATCTGATCACCTTCATTCCTATCTTCTCCTTTGATCTTTTACTTGTTTTATTCCACATCTTTTTAACGTCATCTTCTCTCCCCATTTGACATCAATGAAAAAGTTGCATCATCTGATTTGTATAAAAAATTATTTTTAATATCAATGCATGCTTCCTTTTCCTTCGCTAGTTTTTCTAATTTTTCAAGCTCATCTTACTCTCTTTTACAAACATCATAGATCCACTAAACACATCCAGATGTTATTCAAACATTAACAACTTAATCTTTTGATTTATGTAGTTGGATGTAGCTTCTCTTCAAACACTTTGCACCAAATTTTGTCAATCTCTCCACTATGCATACTACTCCCCATGAGTAGCAACTTCCATACACCAATTCAACTCTAATGATATTTTCATGAAACTCTTCTGGATTGATGCATTCTTCTACATCTTAGTTTTGTTTGGGAAGAAAAAGTCCTCTTGACTTGCCTTTGGATCTTACCAAAGTAGATCCCATATTTTTTGTGCACTTATTCTTCTTTCATCATGTCCTCTTCTTATGCTTTTGTTTCTTTTTCTCTTTCACTTTTCCTTTCCCTTTTTCATTCCTCTAATCATGTTTGTCTTTCTTGTTCTCTTTTCTCTTCTTGCTCTGACCAATCTTCCACATGTTCTTGTTTCCTCCCTTAGTGTCATATTTTTTCTCCTTCTTTCCTTTACAATTATCAGTAGTAAGTTCAGATAAGTTGCATCTAATTTGTAGAACAGTCTTTTGTCCATCCTATTATTTCTTCTTTGTAGTACATTGACTAGCAATGTGAACAAATTTATTGCATGCAAAGCATTTTATTTTTATTTTTTTAATAGTATCAATATTCCTCCTCATACTTATGGATATAGTTTGATCATGATCATCCCTTTTGAAATTAAAGCATAGATATTTTTTTCTACAATTACCCTATTTGTGGCCAAGCTCATTACAAACAAGATTCTTACCTTTAAATCCTTGATCTTGAGACTCTGTTCCCAAGTTCTTCCTCTTGGTCCTATTCTTTTTCTTCATCTCTGATTTATACTTGTTTTGGTTTGATTTGGAACATTCTCCTTTTTCTAATCCAATACCATTATTGTGTATTGACCTTCTCTGAATTAGCGGTGCTTCAAGCTTGGATGAACAAATCTTGAGCTTCTCTTTATACTCATTTGTAACTCTAAGCTCTTCTTCCATGGCTCCAACCCATTGATCATCCTTGTAGACCTTGCATACTTATCTTGCCTCAATATTATAAATCAAGCAAATCTGATATTCCACAATTATCCTCTTGTTCCCCTGATGCTCTGACTTGGAATTTCCTTCTACTGATTCCAGAAATGTATGTTTCACAAATTGTGTGTCATCAAGATTTTTATGATCATGAATCTTATCATGACTTGCAGATTCTTCTTCCTTCATTTATTCATCCCTGTCATAGTTTCTTCATTCTTGAGTTCCTTATATTATTGACATGTTCTCAATTTGATTCACAACAAGAGTTTGCATTTCAATACTTTTTTCATTTAAGCTACTTTTGTAAGAACCAAACTGACTTTTATCACACTGAAAAGTCAAGTAACTTTCATCCAAGAGATCCAAATCAGCATACCTTTATGTTCTTTCCTTCACTTGTGACTCTTGTGATGCTCCTTATCTTTTTTATGTATCATCCTTTCCATCACTCTTCCACAAGAAACTTGTTGTCAGACTCTAATTTTGTTGTAGAATTCCTCAATTGATGCTTGTGTCTTCTTCATTCTTGCATGATTTGATCTACCCTTCTTCATTCTATGTAACCAAGTATCTTAATCTTTTATTATTTAGATGGAAGACATTCTTCTTGCTCTTAGATCCTGGCTCAATTTCTACTCCACAATCATTGACAATTCTAAACTTGTTATCCTTGAAGTATAATCCATATCCTTTGTCCATTAACTATCCAACACTGAGAAGATTGTTCTTTAATCCTTTCAAATATAGCACATCATTAGTTGTATTCTTACCATCTAAGGAAATGGTACCTTTACCTTTGATCCTTTCTCGAGTGTTGTCACCCCATCTTACAATTCCACCATCATATTCTTTATATTTTACAAACTTGCTTATGTCACTGATCATATGACGTGAACATCTTTTATCTATCAGCCAATCATTCTTTCTATCCAATTTGGTGATTAGAACTTTCTCTTCTTTGGTGGCACAACTTATAGGGTTTTCAGGGGTACTCTCTTCAACATTACTGCATGTAGAAACATCACTAGCATAAGTATCACTAGTATTGGTCTTCTCAATGGAACAATGAACATTAGTCATAATATCTTCAACAATGAGTTTAACAGAGGTATTTATCATAGGGATTTAACCTTCAGATTTATCTTCCCTCTTGACAATACCTCTTTCATACTTGTCATATTCCATAGATTTTTTCATATCACTAGTCATGTGATGTGAGCGGCCACTATCAATAATCCACTTATCTTTATTGATATCCTTTAGGCCTTTTTCATTCTCTTGAGTGACTAGGATTCCATCATTAATCATAGTAATAATAGAAATATTAGACATGAGATCTTCAACAACAATAGTAGAAGTACTATTAGACATAAGAATTGCAAATTTAGATTCATCCTCTTCAATTTCAACAAATACAAGTTCATCTTCACTTTTAACATTATCAGATTCAACATCAGTGACTCCCTTGTCATCAACAACATAATAGTACTTATTCTAATCTTTAGGCTTATCATACTTATGCTTAGGAAGTATCTCTTTACATCTAGAGGCATAATGTCCTATCTTCTTGCACCAAAAATATTTAAAATGGATTTTTCCTTTGTACTTACTAGATCCTTTTGTTAGTCTCCTTGAAACTATTGCTTCCAATTCTTGAAGCTCTTTTTTCTTATTCTTCAGTCTCTCTCATCTCCTTTTCAAACCTTGATACTCTTCTTATAGATCCTTCACCTTGACCCGATCTATGCATGTCTCTTCCTGATATTGTAGCCTTGAAATCTAATTCAACTTTGGGTAATGAATTACCAAACTCACTCATTTCAAAATTTGATAACTTACCAACCAATGTACATATCTTGTCACAATAGCAACAATTCTGATTTCTTTATTAGCAGAAACTTTTCTCTTGTAAGGAGACAAAAATCTCAACACCTTTAAAACAATATCTCCTTCATCCAAGACATCACCGACACATATGATACTACAGACTAATTCATTTATATTTAACATATATGAGTTGATGTTTTCATCCTCAGACATTCTCATGGATTCAAACCTCCCTTTCAAGATTTGTAACTTGGATTGCTTAACACATGCATCTCCTTCGTGAAGAGTCTCTATCTTTGTCCATATCTCATGAGAAGTCTCTAATTCCATCACATTTGTGTACTCTATATCTTGTAGGGCTCTTAGCAATGCTTCCTTTTCTCTAATGTTGTACTCAAATTTATTTGTTTCATCTGATGTATTCGTAGATAGATCTACAAGAGGAGTGTAGGAGTTCTTTGTGACGATCCAGTAATATTTTCTAGTGAATTTGAGATGATTGATCATCCGAACTTTCCATATAGGGTATTTTGTGCCTTCACACCTTGGACTATCCTTCTTATAAGTTGCCATATCGGATCTCTCGTAAGCTATTAAGATTCCTCCAAGGGTCCAAACTCTAATACCAATTGTTATTAATATGGTAGTTGAAAAACTAAGAGGGGGTGAATTAGTTGTTCATAAAAAATTAATGTTTAACTCCTCAGTCCTTAAAACCCATCAAACAAGAATATCCTAATTTTTTATCTGATTACTTAAAAATACACTATGCATGCATACACAAATCAGAATCACATCCACAAACTTGACACAAGATTTTTATTGTGGAAACCCTTTTAGGGGAAAAACCATGGTGGGATTGATTACCCACAATAGGAAAACACCTTGTTAGAAGTACCAACTTATTACAATATATGGGAATGCACATGCATTCAAGTTGAGTGCCTAGATCTCACTGTTCAAATGAAAATCCTGGAGCTACAATCTTGAGGAAGGCTCGTTACCTTACAATCCAATCACTACAATAATCTATGTTTTTGTGAACTGTATAAGTGACATCTACCTTTCTGTCTAATATAACTCCAATGTAGCACAATACACATCTCTATTCAACCCCTTTTTGAAACACTTATGGTCACTACTAAATTAGGTTCTCCCTTTTCTAGCCACCTCTAGCATTCACATCCACAATCCTTACCTTGAATTTGAACTAATTCACCATCTTATACCAAGAACTAGGTTGTCGTAACATAATTCACCATCTTCTCAAATCAACACACAAAATTTCTTGAATCAAATCCATCTCTGAAAATTGAATCATAGCCACAACCTATATCAACCACCTTGAGATCATAACACACCCATATTTCATGATTTAGCACTTGTGCAACATAATTTACCAACTAAGTCAGCCAAGAACATGAATAATAATAAAAATATTATTATTGACCAAAAACTCACCAATTTGATCCTTTTGATCCATATGTATCGGCAAATCATCAAGCACATACTTCAAGAATATCCTATAGCATCATGATAAATAATCAAACACAAAAATCCACCACAACCATTGGATTTTCTAGCTCTTTTCCACCAAACTTTAAGAACAGTGTCTATGTAAGTCTCTTAGACAATGAGATTATTCCTTGTAGATCTCTGAAGTATAAAATCTCTGAGTTGAAGACACTTGAGTATATCCCCAACACACTCCTAGGTTCACTCCAAGAAATTCCAACCCGATTGTGCACATCAAACCTTTTTATGTCTTCCTATTAACATAGTTTATCACCCTATCTGTCAGTCACCTTCTATAACTTGGTTACCTATCCAAATAATCCTGAAACCTTCAGCAACTTTGAGTGAACTTATTAAACACCTCCATCATCCTTATTATATGTGTGCTACTTCATCCTTGCAATATTCGCTTCCCACTGGAATTTTTAGCATTTTTCTCCACTAGCTAACCTGCAACAGTTAATATTAGAAATAAGAAAATATCTATCCTAATCACTTCCTTTGATCAATCCTTCTTCTATGTTGACACCAATGCCAACACAATCATCTTTCAACTTTCCCAATATGCCAACATGTAATTGATATGATGAAATGCATTCATTTCTTAGTATCTTGGTGTGAATGTACTGGGATAGTATATATTTTGATATGTCAGGGTTTACTATCCATTATTTTGTCATCATTACATTATGTGTTGAATAACCCTTTGTAATAGTTATCCCTTTTGAATCTCAAATAGCATTCGTATGTCTATTGTTGGGGCTTATGTTAGCTATTTCCTTTAGTTTTTCTTTCTGCCCTTTTTGTAATTTCATGTGAAAATTACACAGAAAATGAAAATACCCCCATCATACAAGGGAGTTTCCCCTCTCAAATGTAGAGGAAAGTTGAAAATTTATCGTGATTGAATTTCAATCTCTCCAATTTTTTGCGTGGTTGTGACTGCTCTTCGAGTGAACATGGTTAGTTTTAGAGAAACATCTGCAATGAAATTTTTTACCAACATGGTTAAACAATGAGAGAGAGAGAGAGAGAGAGAGAGAGAGAGAGAGAGAGTAAAAATAATAAAGGATTTACAAGGAGCTTCCCCTTCTGATTCAAAAAGCAATTTTATTGCACATTTAGTTTTTTCTGTGTCAAAAAGTGCAAATTGAAATGCTAACAATATACAATGCATATAGTCTCTGAGTGATTAATTGAAGCTCCATTTGCAGTAATAAATATTAGCTCTATAAAGTGCTTTTGAATTGTTCCATTTCTAGAGCTATTCGGATTTCACAATCATTTAAATAACTTGATAATCCATATTTTGGATTAGGTTTGGCTCATTTAATTTTCATTTATCCATAGCTAAAATTTTAAAATTTAAAATATAGCCTCATAATTTTCTCCTCTATGGACCAGGTCTTTTTGTGATTTTGGAATATTTCCATATAAGGAAAAAATTCAATATGGTTATATCTAGATATGTTCTTCAAAGTTCAAATGTTTGAAATCTAAAATCATTGTTTAGGGGAAGAGTTCAGTGTTTTTATATCTTAAAATTTTGTGATGTTAAGTTCTCATAAGATGGATTTGTTATCATCACTAGTAAAATGAATTCAAAATATTCAGTTCTTTCTTTTGTAGTAGATGATCTTATGGGAAGTTATTCAATACCATTTCCTTTTGGGTGACAGATGAAATCTATTTGTCAACCTTACAAGTGCTATCCTAGCTTGTTAGCATACAAGATAATTATAATAGATTGCTCCAATTTCTTTAGAAAATTACTTGCTCTTTTACAAGCCAAAGTGATCCATAATGGATGCTTTGTATGCCCTTATTTTTGTAATAATCTTTAGTGATAATCCAATGTAGAACATTCAAAAAGAAAATCTAGCATATATATCTTATTCTCTTGTTTGATGTGGATTTTATTTTGTATTTTTTTTTAAATTGTCATCGAAAATCCATGACCTGTCGATTTCCACCAACGAGGATGTTGTATGTCTTACAGCATCCTACTTGGATGTGCACGCCATGAGGTCATCAAAAATCTGAAGACCTGACAATTTCCACCGACGAGGATGTTGGATGTCCCACAGCATCCTCGTCAAATGTGTATCCCCTGAGATCACCAGAATTGTGACGAACTATCCATTTCCACTGATGAGGATGTTGTATGTCTGACAGCATCCTCATCGGATGTCCATCATATGCGGTCGTCATAATTCTGATGACCTATCAAAATCCATCGACGAGGATGTCATTGGGCACACATCATCTTCATCAGATGTGCAGCCCCTGGTTGTCATTGGAATTCTGACGACAGGTGAAGTTCTACTGACGATGATGTCATGGGAGAAACAGTATCCTCAGATGTAACCTCTTGTTGAAAAGTTGACACATCTTAGTGTCAGAATTCTGATGCAGGAGAGCATCGTCAAACATTCCAACAAGTTCTTGACGATGAAATTTGTCGGTATTCCAAAGAAGTCGGGTAAGAATTTTGATGAAAGATCATCAAAAATATGCCCTGAATGTACTAGTGGTGATTCACGCCAGCAACCCCACAAATAACCTTAGCATGAGTAGTCACGTAAACATGATTGAGACCTTAGGGCCCTACTATATGTTAGGCGAGAGCCAAGTATAAGCTCAAATGGTATCTGACTTCCAAGCCTTTGGCCCCAAGGAGTAAATTTGATTAACATGAGTTGGAGTGGTGTGGCTTACACTTCTTTCTCACGTGGGTTGCTCTCAGGAGTTTTTTACCTCAACCGACAGGCCCATCTAAAAGGTAAACATGAAGTAAATAGAAAAGCTATGAGGGTCTGGATTTCTGATTTTCCCTCAAAGGGGAAAAGAGCACAATCTTCTACCTTTTCTCTATTCTCAAGCACATCATAAAGTGGTTTATTTTAATAAGTCTTGCATGTGAGGTTACTACAAAAAATTAATGAGAACGTGAAGTTTAGTCATTTCTCCTTAGGAAACATGCATTCACAACTCTTAGTAGTTTTTGTTGTTCTTCTTTCTCTGTCAAGCGTCCTGTAAAAAGGTCTAAATATTGTGTTTCTTAGACAAAACAACTTGCATAGAAGATGTCAAGCAGTAATAAAACTAGAAAAATAGAACAACCAACAGTCAAATATCAAAAAACTCATAGTTTTCCAAGAAAACTTCACTATTTTTTTCAAAATCATTATATGCGCATACTAGAATGCACTGTTTCTAATATGATAATTCCAGAGAATTCATACGATTCTTTGTTCCAACTCATACTGCACTATGATAAATCTCATACGAGCCTGGACAGTCAAAGTACAAAACAAAATTTTGAGACTCAAAATTCTATCAAATGTGAGGCCAAAAATTGAATATTCGGCCCCACGGTGGGCACCAGAAATGTGTGTGTGAAAATGTGACAAAGATAACCACACAAACACTTCAGTGAGTCATTATGTGATTAATTAAAACATAGTAATCTACTAAAACACAAACCAACCAAGGCGACTCATTGCCTTCTAGTAAATAAGAGTATGAAATTACTCTCAGATCATTGCAATTCTAGTGACTTTAGACTCTATCTAAATGAAGGATTTAAACTAATATGCAATGCAATTTTATCCAATATATCGCTAAGATTAATCCATTTTAACCAAATGAAATTGAAGTTCCTAACATTTGATTATGCAAAATGTAAAATAAGCTAAAATGACAATGACGAGAAATAAGCAAATAACAATTAACAATTTGACACCATTACTCTAATTCCCAAAATCCTCTTTTTTCAAAGAATGAAGGTCGGATTATATAGAAAATATTCTCAAAATGGATGGATAAGATCAAACAAAAATTAGCAACTGAGATTAATCCCAGACTAGCACAATCCATGTGCAACTGATTTGATTGGCCGAGAGAATAAGTTAACTCAAAAGACTGATCGGACATTTTAGAAACTATCTGGGTTAATTTGAAAGCTGCTAAATCAAACATAAGTGGTTGAGAAGTTAACTGATTTGTTTCCAAAATGATAATTAGTTAACTTTTTGATGACATAAGAAAGCACTTTTGAATTAATTAAATGGTTTTAATTTATTTTTGTCCAAATTGTGATGTCATAATTTTTGATTGAGGTAAAAACAGGTTTTGAAAGGGCCCCGAAACCCTGTACAAATTAGTCACAAAAGATAATTAAAATAGCCCTCACAACTGAATGGATCAAGACCACAATGAGGGTTTTACAATAGCCACCCACAACCTGGATGAAACAATGCATGAAACAACCTTCATGAAAACCCAAGCTAAAGACAAATCCAAACCTAGGATTTACCTTTAGCACCCTTCTAATGGGAGTGAAGATTCATATCAAAAGAGGAGGAGTTCTTAAAAAAAAAAAATAACAGTAATCTAGTCCTCATCAACTTTAGCCGCCTCAACCTGCCATCTCAGAGGATCCTTAGCTGAACCAAAGCGACCATGGCTATCTTTAGACACAGCCAAAGTACTAGTAGAACCTGCAAGAAAAGCATCTGCAGAACCAAGATCAGCCACCACCTCCGCAACACCAGTGGGGACTAGAGACACAACTACCCCCACCAAACTAGGTGATGGAACAGTTGGAGGGGCATTCATGGGATAACACACATGAGTCGCTTCCAATCTAGCAGAAGGAGGAGGAGGACCTGTGCAGCCACCTGGGAGAAATGTTTTGGGAAAACAAGCTTCTTTTCCACCAAATAGTGTTGAGCAGAAGCATTGTTCCACCAAGATGCAGAAGATTTCTTTTTACCCAATCCACATTGAGCGTCCATATGCCCAATTTTAAAACATCTTTTGCAACTGAAGGGAATCCCTTCGTTGTCCAGGGTCTGATTTCATCTACTGCATCTGAAGGGAATCCCTTCGTAATTGTGATGTCATAGTTAATTTTAATTATTTTTTGTGATTAATTGACAAATCCTACTTATTTAATCAATATCCTAAGATAATAATTAAATAAAATAGTATAAGATTGATTTAATTTTCAACAACATTAGGATTTAGGAATTAATTCATTAAATAGGATTAAATACAATAATCAAATGGGACCTAGAATTTAGGTCAAATCAGATTGATAAGTTGAATTGTCTTAGATTAGGACTCGGGAGATTTAATCAAGATTTGGGTTTTCTTGATGAACAAACGAGATTGGGGGCTTATGGTTTTGTAGACCATTTTTAGATGATTAAAAAAATAGAACCTACATCCCAAATCTTATAATCAATTTCATTCTCATCACTAGAGTCAGAAAGATCTCATTCATCTAACTCGAAGAGTGGATTATCAATTGTCTAATCAAAATCCACCTCAAACAAAGGATTGTCAACAACCTGAATTTTATCCTTTACTCTCAAACAAAGTTTTGGCTAGTCCAAAAATATCTTACTTAATCTTATGGAACAACTATACAAGTCATGAGTTTTTTGTATGTTGTCAAGTTCCTTAATCACCTCCTTGAAAAACTTAGTCATTTCCCTGTTCTGTTGTTCCCTAAACTGATTAGTGATAAAAATCTAATTGTTTGCTTCTTGAAGAGCAATCTATGAACTCTCCAATGTCTCTTGAGTATCGATAAGCTCCCCGATGAGCTTATTAACCTCATCTTCCATTTTCCTCAATTTATCAACATATATTTCAGCAACCTTTAAAATGTAATCCATATCTGAAAGTAGACATAAATAATTTGATTTTCATGATTCAGAGGCTACTTTGACCACCTGCAAGTCAGCAACATAAGAATTACCTTCCATACCACATTGTCATTTTCCCATCTGATCCTTCCTATAGAGATCTTGAATGATCGTATGAGTGTCATCATGATGCACTAAAGCTGCAACAACTATATCATCAGTAACTTTTAGTTGATTCTTAAAAGTATCATTATCATTTTGAAATGCATTTTATGATTGGTCATCCAAAACACCATCATCCTGAAATTATTCCTTTGATTGGTCCTCGAAATCACTATACTGCATAATTGAATTTCTTCTGTAAAGAACACATGATTTATCATACCTTTCACAGGTGTTATCAATGTCATCACAGCCTTCAAACTGCTTGTTTGATTGATCTG
This sequence comes from Thuja plicata, assembly GCA_018584345.1. NCBI lineage: Eukaryota > Viridiplantae > Streptophyta > Pinopsida > Cupressales > Cupressaceae > Thuja > Thuja plicata. The sequence continues at coordinate 535,498 of MU224180.1, forward strand.
CATGCGAGGTCAAGGTTGTTGATATGTCATCATTTTCAAGCATATTATCATCATGTGAAGATTCATACACTTCATTGGAAATATCTTGAGACCCCAACATGCTCTCACATTGAGTAAAACTATCGTCAACGGAATGTTTATCAATCACAACCTCAAAGTCACCAATATAGAGATTTGTATATCCCTTACCTATAACAAATTCTGAATTCATCTTATCACCAGTATTTTTGTTATTTTGTTGGGACAAAGCTATGCGATTCTTATCTTCTTCATTGTCAGTCTAAATTCCTTTGGCTGCCTTATCTTCATTACAATTCCCAAAAAGATCATTAGGTGTCCAAGTGTCATAACATATAAAACAAATATTCTCTTTCCTCATTTGGTTCCTTCTCTTTTTGGGAGATCCTGCAACCTGCAAACCCCTTAAGATTAATTCATTTTCAGTCATCGTGTGCTCCTTGAACTTTTTAATTTTATGCACAATCAATCTTTTGGAGAACTCGTAAGCAATAGGTGATGCATCATGTTCCTTCCTCCATATGGCCAACAAATTTGATTGCATATGATTGCAGATGTCATCGTCCTCATCTAGGATTAAGGACATAATGGTTTGCATACAAGTTCTCACATTGTCTGCATGATACTTTCTGATTTCAGTTAAGAAGCATTGAAACATTTGAAGGATCAAATCACTAGATTCAAGATCAATCATGATGGAAAATGATCTAACTTTTGACATAATTTCTGAAATTTTATCCCTCTTAACAAAGTTAGGGCCCTTATCATCAAGCAACCCCTAAAAACTCTTCACAATCATCTGCAAAACCTTCCTCAATGCATCATCATTATAGGGTGATATAGGAGTTGTTATTCATGTGATCTCACTGAAACATGAAGCAAGTGCAAGTGTTACCTCTTCATAAGGATGTTCCATATACTTGTGCTAGACCAAAGCGAGCATTGAGGACTATAAAGCCCAATTAAAAAGCTTCAAATCTTATTGGTCTACTCTTGACAATATTCATCTAATTCTTCCAATTTAGAGAGAAAACCATGAGGAAAATTCATGGGCTTTAATTGTAATTCAATCACATAGAGCCAATTCCCTATTTCTATTTCTTTTTGAAGTCCCTAAGTTGTTCACAATTAAATGTGTCATTAAATTATTTTGAGAAAGGGTTACTTTTCAAATCTGTGATTGTCTTCATTTTTGTTTTATGAATTTTCACAAATCTAATGCACACAACCATAGGCTGGTCTACCCTTGTTTCTGTCCAACTTTGATGCCTTATACTCTGAGGTATTTTTGTCAAATTGTTTGCATTTCATGATCTACAATGTTTGATATTTCATTAGACATTATGCATGTCACACTATATTCCTGACTTGCTAGTTAGTGATTTCAGAAATAGATAATTACATAACAAATCCACATCAAGAGAGATGGAAACAATTATCAACCAAGTGGATTAACACATAATTCTCCATTGAACAATCAATTTACAGCTCCTTGTCTTATATAGTTTAAATATCTCAGAATCTTATGATCCGAGTGTATTGGCATTTCATCAAACACGTGTTCATGTAGTATATAGAAGTTTTCCAGAAGTCATATGTATTTCTTTTCAATATGTTTGATGCATCAATTTAAAAGATTGAGGACAATGGCCACAGCAGGAGAAAATATGAATAGATACAAATTCCTATCAACTGGTAAGGAATTTGGTGTTACCAACTGTCACAGTTTTCCAACCTAAGCCCCCCTTATTACTAGACTCCAATCACACTACACCGCGAGTCTTTGGTCAAAAAGCATAAATTAAGTTGAGATATGTGTGGCTTCTATTATCTATTCTTTACAGAATAGTTTAAGGACTGTCATCTCTATATGCATACCAAGACTTCCACCTTACAATATGTAATGAGAGAAAACATTTGTTCGAAGCTTGATATGCCAAATTACAGAGAATTTGAATAGATGGCAACACAAATATATTATATGGTGGCACCTTATATTCCCTTGAAATCAATTAATAAGGTCTAATGATAAATTTAATTTCCATCAAATAGAGCGGCGAATAAAGTATGGAGGCCCACCATTGTTCTTTTAAAATAAAATAACCATAATGTATATCGGCTCTCATAATAACACCTGCAATGCTTCTTCAAAGCTACGACCAAATAATTAATAAAAACCAAATAAATAGCTCTATTATTGCTGCCAATATTCAATCATTTTCACATCCGCGTGAATTGCAAACCCCCTTATAATCCCCTGTGACAATATGAAGCAATTTGTACATGGACCACACCAGTACTATCTCCAGAAATAAGATGGATAGGGCCTTATTAAATATTATAATATTCAGAACAAAATATTCTTCTTCACAAGTGCAAATTTCTTTATGTTATTCACGAAACCTCACGGATTGGCAGGATAATCAGCTCTAATACTATTGTAGGATATTATCCTCAGATTTTAACACATAAATTCAAACAAATATTTTTGCATGCAATTGATTTCAACCTAGCTTAAATAGAGAATAAAAAATGAATATTGCAATTAAATCTTTAGTAAGAAATAACAAAGATCTAATCGTAGTTACAAGACTTACAACAAGATTGGATATTAGAAATATGAATCTAAAACACCAAGTGAGATGTGTGCGTGATAGCTCCAACCGATAATGGTTTTCCGTCTACTACCTCCAAGCTCAAACGTTTTTGTCCTCAAACCTCGTGAAGCTTCCAAATTCACCAAGAGAACAGTAATTCAAACATAAACCAACCATGAAGAGAATGAACCTCTAAAACTTTTTTTATAACACATCCTTGTGACGCTTCATTTTCCCCCAGCATGTCTCTTCATTGACCCACTTTAAATTAAATTTTTCTTTTAATAATAAAGTGACATATTAACATGTACTTAATTTTAATAGTCAATTTATTAATAAACTATTTAATCTTCAGGCATTAAAAAATATCAAACTCGAAAAACCATGTGTAATAGCTCATTGGAAAGGTCTCGGCGAGATGCTCCAAGTCCAATATTGAAATGTCAAAAAAATTGAACCCTGTTGACTAACTATAAATAATAAGTATCTAGAAACCCTGTTAAATCAACTCCATTTGGCCTAAAACTGGAATTGCCTAGAACAAATCTCTCTTTGATCCCTATATAGTCTCGGTTATCCCATGGGACCAAGGAAAAAGGGGCTAACGACGCATCAGAAATTAATGGGCTAGAAAAGGGGACATTACATGGCCACTTTCTTAATTATTCACTTCAAGGGGTTAGAATCCAATTTTTCATGTTCAATCGAGAATAATACATGTTGCATTAGATCTAATTTTAAAGTAAATTGAAATATTTGTGTTGAATGGAATTGAATAAAATAAATATCATATAATATAAATTTTCCTATTTATAATATTTAAGCGACATTAAAGCCTTGATCTTGCCAACCTTATAGAAATGTGGATTGGCACAATTTGGCAAAAAGTATATGGAGTAGTGTATTAGAAGATATACAAGATAAGAGATACAATTTGGTAGAGGAATAAAAGGCCTAAATAATTTTGAAGTAGTGATCAATTGGATGCGTAGCAAAAGAAAATGGCTCAAACACTTAAATACATGATGAAAATGGTGATACATGTCGTTTAAGGGAAAAAAGAGCTCCTAGAACACCATTATCATCTATTGGAAGAGGAAGTGCATATGTGGTTAAGTAGATTATTATTATTTTTGTCTAATCCCTTCTAACCCAAATTGGTTCAAAGGATCCACTAAATGAAGAGGCAATTAAGATAATAAATGATTTTTTGTCCTTTGTGTTAAATATGAGTTCTTGATTCAAAGATTTGGGATGATCTATTTGTTGAATTTTGTAGTGTCAAAATCTAAAATAGTCCTTGAATCAATAAAAGGTCAATTCAAAATCAAGCTAACAAAGAACTAAAAAAATTCTTGGGCAAGTTTATTGCATCTATCTATGATGGGAAATGTTTAAATTGTGCTTCAATATAGAATATCAATACCTCTTTGTCTCTAAATCTAATGGAGGAGAAGAAGAAGAAAAAAAAAAAAGAAGAAGAAGAAGGAGGAGGAGACCGTGAATAGTGGTACCATAACATGTTAACACAAGGGCATAATATCATCACCGCTTTTAAATTATTTAGCCAATATTGGTTGATATATTTGATAAAGATGATCCATAAATCCACTTTGGAGAATTATCATAGCTAAAATACTACGAATCAATGTTGCACTAAATAGGGGAATTTAGGAGGATATGTGTCAATTTTCCTAATGGATTTGAAAAGAGGATATATATTAATATTTATAAAATAACTGAAAAATCCATTAAATGGTTCAATCAATACATTAGGGCCTTCCATTCTTCAAGAGGCGATAAAATATCCTCTGCATAGAATTCTTTGTTGCATTAAAAAAAATTCAATGCTCCTCCTATTGACTAGAAGTAGTTCTGAAAGGTGGAGTTAAGAACGCAAAATATTTCTCCAACAATGAAAAGAAATATAGAAAATAAAATGACCAACACAAGAGAAATGTTATGTCCATTGCAAAGAACCTTTGGAACAAGGACACACACTTTGAAAAAAATTAGGTGCACTATGTTGAAGTTATTTTGATGAAACCACAAAAGAGAATGAGTCTAGGAATGTAAATAAAGAATTTTATGAAGGAGAATATAGAAGTGTAGGAACTCTCATAGATCTATCTGGAACTCTAAGATGCAACCCATTTAGGATTCATAAATTGTTAGTAGGCCAAAGTGTCACCATCTTGATCGATAATGGGAGAACCCACAATTTTTAGATGAAATCCTTATATAAAAGGGGCTTATTCATTGAACATTTTAAGGTATATAATGTCATTATGGTTGATGGTTTAATAATTTCATGTACACAAAGCATTCGATAATTAAAAATGACTTTTGGGAATCATTTGATATGTGAAATTTTTAGATAATTAGATTGGGAGATGTTTGCATAATATTTAGAGTTCAATGGATACAATATCTTAGAGAATTTTCTTACAATTACCAGCCTATGTAATTTAAATTAATAAAAAAAGAAGGTAAAGTAGTAGTTCTTAAGGGAATCCAAAATGAAGAACATTTAGTAGTAACAACCAAAACGATGGAAATAAATTTGAAAAGAGGACAAGTAACTTGGGTGACTAGCTACTTGAGCACACCCAAAAGGTTATACATAAGTGTAAACACCTAAATTTGATTAACGATTTTAATTAAATTTAGTCTTCTTTTTTGCATTATTAATTAAATAATTATGTATTATTCAATTGATTAATGTTAGTCTTCTAACCAAATTAATTTAATTAATTAATTATAATTTTATTGATTTAATGGTAATCCATAACCATTTAATTATTTAATCCCCTTTCTTATATTAATTGAAACAAATACATTTATTTATTTTTATTAATTCTTAAAACTCAAAAATTCCTCCACTTATGATTAAATAACCCTATTTAATCCTATTAGAGCACATGGCTCTTAACAAGCCCACTTGCACATGCTAATTGACCACTTAATTAAGTAAATACCTTCATTTTCTTAGTTAACCCTCCACGCATTCTCTCTCCTCCCATCACATCCTCCTAAACCTCCAACTTGCCCACTATTTAAGCTCAATCCCCTTCTTAATTATTTGTGCATTCCTAACCCAAAATAATTAGCCATCAAATTCAACCATGACACTTGTCAACCTTAAATGTACAACCACATGTGTAAGAGCCCACATGGTCTTCTTACATGTTTTTCCCTTCCAAGATATATTTTATTACCTTTTCTCACTTCTCCAAAATCCCCTAACAATCCCCAAAATGGTCACATTCCCCAACTTTGTCCTTTGGGATGTGAGACAAGAAATGCCTTTATGGTGAATCTACTCCATCCCCAAGGTCTTCTCAAGCTCTCCCATGATGACATTTATCACCATTTTGTGAGTTTGAGAAAGCACAATCCATGTGCTTTTATTGAAATGCACCTTATCCCTTCCTCACAAATCAATCTCAACCATCCATTTCTATCCTTCCCACTCAATAAATTGAGGACTCATTCCTCATTTCTTCATCCACCTTTTATGAAAAGTTACCATGTCATTTTCATTCCAAAAACCATTGCAATCATACCATCATAATGCCCAATTGAATCCAAACTTGAAGCTTGAGTAACAACTTTGAGCACACATCAAATATCATTTGACAAATCTACACAATAAGGGAGCTTATTTGATGTGTGTGAAGGTTTGAAAATCTTTTATGTCTTATTGCTCTTTATTCCTATCTTGTTTTTTTTCGAGTTAGTTTAGTTCGAGTGTTTTAAGTTATTAAATTGCATTCTATTTTAAACTCGCACTTTCCTTGCACACATTTTGGCATGCCCATTGGGACCCACTTCACCGGGTCAATCTAACATTTTGGTTGGTTTGTACTTTTTTCTTTAATTTTCTAACATGTTATAGAAAAATTCAAGGGATTGAAGCCCTTTTTAGCACCAGAAAAAGGCTTTTTTTATGCAAGTCACATTTTAAGATCTCGTGGGAACGCTCTAATTTTCTGCAGGTTTGTATGTTTAGTTGTGGGAATGCGAACCAGACATCTTCCTTTTCTTCTCTATTTTTTAGATCACGCGAGAATGTTGGGAACACATGTGAGAATGAAGGTAAAATGAAAAATAGAAGGTTTATGTTCTCAATTAAGTTGTTTGGTTCTTTTATTATTTATCTCATATGGGAATGAGAGCTTTGTGTTTTTATTTATCTATTTGCTAATTCTTGCGAGACTCTATATGATCATGGTTTCTAGTGTTCTATTTTATGTGATTTTCATGTTTTTCCGAATTGATAGATATTACGACAAGTTTGTAGGTAAACTTGGTTTCTATGGGAATATTTGTTGTTCCTATAGGATTGCTTTCAGTCTATTTTTTTTTTTATTTGATAAATTGTTTGGCTAACCTGTAACCTTTTTGTGTTTTTTGTTGGTTTTACTAACATTGGTGCAACTTTCAATTGTCCAAGGTCCCACTATAACATTTTTGTAGGGGGTTATTTTTCAAGCACCTTAATTAAAATGAACATTTCATGATTTTGTGCATTTTTTTAAATATTAGTTACCATTTGGGCTTAAAAACAATGTGCAGCTTCTGTGTTTTGTGTGCTTGCACATGTGTGGAGTGGACCCTCCAATGCACTTAGTATCCTCTCCCATCAACTTTGTGAATCTTGGGTGTAAAAGAAAAATGATCAACAACACTCACATTTTTCACCTTTTTAAAAAGGGCTTACCTTGTGGGAAAAGGTATTCACCCAAGGGAATGACCCAAGAAATACTCTTTTAGTTAGATGTTTAAATAATGTGGTAATAATAAAAAATATAGATCAATGGCCGTTGATGTGTTATACCAACAAATTCCTCAGGTGCCACACACAAATGACATTGGGTATTGAAGAAAGTCAAAATACCTAGGTGCTTGTGTATGAGATGTTTAAAGACCCTTGTTCTAAGGGATGGACATCACTTAAATGTGATAACCACCACATGTATAGTCACCTGAAATACCCTGAAATTTCCCCCACTATAAACCATTTTTTAGTAACCCAAATCCCATTGCTTATTGGTGTAGGAGGTCGGACCTCCAAAATCATCTCATTATGTACTTCTCATTATTGAGGTATAAATACTTTGATTTATTTATAGTATAAGATCAAGTGATTCCCATTCTATGGAGGGGGGCTAGCAACACTTGATCTCTATTTACATCCACTTTGTCTAAGTATATGGATTTATCTAATTGGGGACTCAACAAGTAGTATCACTTTCTAACCTAAGTTGTGCTCTCTTTTTGGTTACAAAATAAATCTTTGTGCTTGTTGTTCTTTCCTACAAATAAACCATCTTTTTCCAAAAGAGCAAAGTCAAAATTTACCAAAATCTACAACCGCTTAGCCCAACTTTCAATCCAAAATTAACACCATTTTGTCCCTGTGGGTTTTCTCTAAGAACCCATAGGATCACCATAACCAATTAGTTACAAACTCTGATAGCATTTCTTTGTGATCCTATTAGAATGTGGCCAAACTCAGATAATCTTTAAATTTTCTCAGACAAAATGTGCCCAGTTATTGTTCTTGTAGGTTTTCTATTAAAAGCCTCATGATTCCCATAAAAAAAAATTATCTTATCTGATAGGAACATTTTTTGACCGATCAAACTTGGTATACTTAGCATAGTGACTGAAATGCTAGGTCATGTGGGATTTCTCTGACTCTTGTGGGATTGATCCTAAAACCAGTGGGTTTGTGCCCTTATAGTCAAACACAATCTTTGATACCCCTGCGAGATTATTCCCTATCAGTTCATTTTCCTATATGTTATCCTCGTGCAAGATTTCTTGTAGTTTTGGTGGGATTTCTCTAATATCCCACGAGATTTCCTTTTTACCAACCAAAGTCAGTCTTATCTAGTTTTTACAAGATTGATGCTAGTTATAGTAGGTTTGAGACCTGCAAAACTTCACCATTTTGATCATCTAGTGTCAATGTGCCACATCATAACCTTATTTTGAGGCATCACTTTCCCATCTAGGGTTCCCATTTCCACATTAGGATAAGTCTCCCACATCCATTTATACATCTCCATTGGTTTTCACCCTTAATTTCACAAACACGTCCTTAGTATAGTCTAATTTAGTCTCATCCCACAAAATTTCCACAAATTATCATTATTATAGTCAAACTTGGTCTTTAACCTAAGTTTTCATCTCACATAATATAGTCCTCATATAGATCTCATATATCATTTTTATTATCACTTACATTGGTCCCATCTTCACATCATCATTTCCTTGGTTCCATATCATCATTTGATCCTTAATTGTCATCCTTGGTCTTCACCTATATTCATTATTATCATCTTTATTGGGTCATCATAGTCATCATCCATAGTCTAGTCTTGTGTCACCTTTAAGTATCTCGATTCCAAAATTGCTTCATTACTATCGCCAAATCTCAACTAGTAGAATTGACACTTGAACTAAAAAATTGTCAGATCCAAAGACATTTTCTTGCGAACAATGTCTTGTCATCATCTTATCTAAAATTGTATTAGTCACACATTCTTTGCATCCTTCATCTAGGATTTCATTTGCATTCCTTCATCCACTCTTATTATATTGAATTTAGACTATAGTTCTATTTGAATTTAATCTAAATCAAATCCCAATCCAAAATAAAAATTAATCCAAAAATTAGAATCCAAATAAAAAATCTAGGCTTGACCTTGTGTTCTTGAGTTCTCTTTACCAACATCTTAAATTAATATCATTTTCTTAGCTTTCTCTTTGACTAAGCATTGTCTAGGGTAGCTCATTTTCTCATTTTTACCAATCACCTTGATCTAGAGGCTTGGTTTACTTTGACCATCTTGTCATCTAGGAACATTAGTTTGTCATGCATTTACCATCCAATCCATCAGAATCAGCACTTGGTGTTTTCAACTCATGTCTGAGTATCAAGTAATCAATATTAGTTCATCTTCTACTCTTTCAATTTTTAGTCCTCATCACCCATCATTAGACATTGATATTATCCTTAATTCATAGAATTCATCACCTCTCATACACATTAGGTCCTTCATTGTATGCCACAATAGACACGTTCATAAAAGAGAAATAAAATGATCAACATTCTAGTTGCGGTCCCTCGTCAGGTGTCATGCCTAATCCTGCTAGTGCTATTGTCACCTTTGAACCTAACAATAATGTTCAACCCGAAGAGGTCATGGTTGATCAAGACGATATACATACCACAAGTTCAATAGATGCATTTATGAATCAACCTAGTTTCGCTGCTATGATAAGTTGTATCATAGGCAAAAATCATGATACCATCCTTTCCAATTTCACATGAGAGATTTGTTTTATCCCCATGGGGATCACTCCTCCTATGATCACTAATCTGAAACCTCCCTGCCAAGTTCCATCTGGTCTATCAAATAGTTTCATCCAACAACTCCCCAATCTTGGTACATCATCCACCCAACATTTTTTCTCCACATCCCAATCTACATGCACACAAATTTATGTTTCATACTATGCCACAACAACCTTGTCTCACTCTTTTTGGGGCTCCATCTATCAGTCCCCCAACACAGTCTATCACGCAACCACCCCAACAATAATTCATGTAGCATACCATTGGAATTCCAACCATGTGTCCTACAAGCTAACCTCCATTGCAACTACCTATTTTAACTACTATGACACCATCATCCAATCTTCCATCCTTGATCATGCAACAACCGATGTAGTCAAAAAAATGATATCTATTTCCTAGACACTGCCACCAAAAAAAACTCTTATTCCCACTTAAATCATGCAAGGTCATCATGTCACTTAGGCTACTCAAGCTACACAAGCTACATCATCATCTTTTGGCACATCTCATAAGCTGAAATGTAGGCCCAAGTTATTCCCACTCAGTAAAACATCACAAATCTACCACTTCACCCCTCTCAAACTCCTCCACAATTCATGACCTAATTTCCTACACAAACACTAGCTCCACCTCTTCCACCCATGCAACCTAAAAAAAACCCACATCTACACCCACATACATCAATCATTTGGATATGCATACATTTACATTCACGCAAACAAAAAATCCTCCACCACCACCATATTAACCTAGTTCAAATACTAAACTTGTGCTCACCTATGTGAAATTCCTTGATGTACCAACCACCATTGTTCATACCCAAAGAACCTATGTACCTCTTGGCAGCCCTTCTATGTATCAACCCTACATGGGTCAAACACATGCATCATCTGATTACCAACTACCTCAGCAACAATAAAAACCTTCATTCATCCCACCTATCTACCAATAGCCTCTGCAACAACCCCAACAAAAATTGCAGCACCAACCTCCATATCAACCTGAGAAACCACCCTAGCAAGTGTCGCAAGCCCACATCCTATCTTACTAGTATCCACCACAACAACTGTAGTATCAATCCCAACAACCTCGCTCAATATCCACCTGATCATCCACCTCAACAAAAAGCACATCTTGCTTTTGTACCCGCACCACCTACCTACCAATCACCATAATCCACTTATCTCCACAATCAACATACCAACCATCCTCACAAACCTACCAAATCCCCACCTACCCGTCATCACAACCTAACCCCTATACCATACCAGGATCCATTGTGATTGGTGTTCTAACCCTGCAACCTGTCAATCCTTAGTGGGAACAAAAGAAGAATATCTTAAAGGAGTTACACGCAGGAACATAAACCAAGGCCTTCAAGTTTGAGGAGGTATGTCCTTATCCTTTTGACAATTCCATCATGACCATCCCTTTCCTTAAGAATTTTGAGACATGTTTTTGGAGCTCCTCAATTGGCCTAGATTTTTATTAAAGAAATCTTCTTATTTGTCATCCCCCAAAATTTGGGCATTTAAACCTTAATCTATTGAACATAAATTTTCATTTAAACATGTTATATGAACTATAGGAGATGAAATCTTTTCTACACCTTTGCAAATTTCAAAGATTAAATTAAATGAAAGTTTATTATATATTTTCAACAACATATAAAGTTATAATCCTTAAGATTTTCTTTTTCTCTATATTTATTTAAGACATCCATAAATATATTTAGATAACAATTATTTCAATTAAGGATCCAAATACTCATCTCATTAATAATACATAATCTGGTTTCAAAATACAAGAATATTACAATCTCCATAACCTTTCAAATTTTACAAGGAAGAAGCTTGAACAGAAAAAGACTTTGAGGTAGAAATTGCATCCAAGACACTAAGACTTCGGCTATACTTTCAGAATCTTTCTCTGAACCTGCAAGAACATCAAGGTTGACCATGGATTCTCACCTCCCAACTTAGGCCTTTGCAAGTCCACCCCCAAGCTAGGGGATCCAGAACTGAACTATGATACATACACACATAACAACCATGAATCTGGAAATTGGAACACAAGAAAATACCCAATACCCAAGGATATACGTAGATCTCCAAAAGATCTAAAATAAAGAGGTGAAAGAAGAGTACCACAAGAGGAGAAAGCCAATAATACAAAATACATACACTAGGAATAGGCCACACATGGGCACAACATTCCTAAGTACCACATCTTTAACTAGAGTAAATTTACCTTTCTTTCACAAAACAAGTCATCGCTTCAAGCTTTCCAATTTTTCTTATGAACCCCAACTTCCTTTTGGGATTCTTGTCATCATGGGCACCCATCTACCCATTTACATCCCTCCACACATGGGAGGCTCTACACTACTTAGGTAGATCACTAACTTTCACCCCATCAAGGTTACCCAACCCTCCCAAGGGTGAATATGCCTTGAAGAACCCCATATACAAACAATCACAAGATAAATACAAGACTAAACACATAAACTCCATGAAAACCCATGAAGCTGAAAACAGTAACATAAACTTCACTCGTGGATTTCTCAAGCTATGTACAAATGCAAGGAAAGACTACTGTAGCTACGCTAACTAGAAAACTCACCTCAAATCCTAGATATGAAAACTGCAAAGTGGTTTGTGAAGAGCTTCTCCTTCTAATCATTCCTCCTTCTCTCAAGACTTACTCCTACAAAAATGAATCTGTCTCTAAAAGGAGAGAGTAGGTGTGTACCAAAACTCCCTCTAAACCCTTCCTTAAATAGGCCTTCTTCCTAAAATATCAGGAGTCATGAATGGATGGGATACCCTAATCCATATACTCTCCCTACTTTCCTTCCTTCTTCATAAATGAAGTTAAATGCTTGCAAGGAAAGAAGGGATGGCTTAACCAAAGTCTTCCAACTCTCCAAATTTGCCACTTCCCAAAATGGAGACTTTAGGGGAATCATAAATGAATTTTGAGGCTCTTTAATGGGTTTAAAATGACCCCTAACCCCTAAGGTACCAAGTGGGGTAGTTATATTTGACCCTAGTTACTCCCTAGGAGCCCAAATGACCCTCCTAAACTCCACCCTAGGTTAAACCGTGAAAATCCAACCCTCAAGACTCAATCTAATCTCTCTTGACTCATCCTTATCTTCCTTGCCTCAATCCTATCTCAATCTTATCTTCCTAAACCTTAGGGTAAGAATTGGGACTATACTAGGTAACTTCTAGATAAAGTTAAGCCTATGCTAGTCAGATTCACTAGCCATGCCAACACATAAAGTGCACATGTGTCAAGTGACACAACAATTTCACATGAGCATGACTTATTACACATTTACTCAATTAAATAAAATACAATCATACACCACACTCTTACGAATAAAAATACAATACAATGAGGTCCATGTCTATTTTTATAGACAGGGCCTCAGCATCACGGTTTTCACATAGGTCCATTTTTTAATCCCCGTTTAGTACTGTAACACCCCAAAATTGGCACCTAACAACCTAATCAATTTTGGTGCATTTTCTCATCTTCAAAGTCCTATTGTATTAGGCAAATTCTTCTCCTAATTGACTTTAATTGACTGAGTTTCAAAT
>MU224181.1:11577-33279 GCA_018584345.1 Thuja plicata
GCAATACTCAAAATAGCCTTGCACTCCATGCCTAGGGAGCTCTAAATCGATTTCTCAAGGTTTCCAATCCATGGATCCTCTTGGAAGCAATGGTTTAGAGAAGTGCACCACTTGAGTGTGTACACAAGTCATATTGCTTTCATAAAAAAATTGACTGTCTTCACTCTCGTTTCATGGTTCTCTACAAAAATGTGTGTGAGCATGTATGCAATGGCCACACAGATAAATGCCACATGAAAGTCTCATAAGAGAAACATGACGATAGCAAAGGAGTATTTATCCATTGATGTGTTTGTTAGTGGAAAAATGATTCCAAAGACTATCATTGCCATGCCCGATACAAACACCATCATAATTTGCATCTCCACCATAATATCTTTCTTTTCTTGCTGCTCTTATTGTTAACCTGAATAGTCTCACAAATGATAACATTGTTAGCAAACTAAAATTCAAGAGAAAAATGATAAAATTGTTAGCAAACTAAAATTCAGTAGAAAGTTTTGTTCATTTCATAAGAGTTTCCGCATCAATTTCCTGACTCCTTACTAGACACACTATTTTAATATTGAAAATTGAAATATTTGAAGACATAAAATTAATAATCAAAATATGTGGATTATCATACAAGATCTAAATTTGAGAGGTATATATATATATATGGAGGGCTGAACATAAATCACGAGTGCATGGCAAAATGTTTGTTCTTTTGAATGATTATGTTATTGGCAGGTACATTCCCTTCAGCCATATGACAACTTTGTCTAGGGAATGTCTAACATTAAAGAAATGTCAGATTAACTATTGTAAATAAACTTGTAAAAAATAATAAAAATATAAAAATAAATATTAAATTGATTTTTAGGTGATAGAGTTTTCCAGGAGAGAAAACCTTCCACAAAAAGTAAAAATGTCAGAAGTATGCTGCTGGTAAAGTTTCACGCAGGAAAATTTTCGTTCGTTGTGCCCTTCGCATAGGTGATGTTCGCTTTGGGCTTTTTGAGGAGTGATCTCATTAGAATACAAAATGCCACCCACGCAGAGGCTTTCTGGCATACAGGTCCTAAGTTTATACAAAGCGTTTCTACGAACAGCTTGATGCAAAGAACCTCGTCATGATCAAATTATCATGATTGCTCTTGCATTCTTTGGCAGGTACTTTGCTGCCATCCAGAACTTGTTTTAATAGTTCTATTATCAAAGATCTATGATGGGATTCTAATTGATGGGATAAAATCTAAACTAAACATAGAGAATACTACTCTTAACATAGAGAACACTACTGTTATGCCACTGGTTAACAATAAAATCAAACTACCAAACAATGAAAAACAATAGAAGAATTAAACACTTAGAAAACACTACTCTTATGTGCCACTGGTTAACAATAAATTCAAACTAACAAACAATTAAAAACAATAGAAAAATAAAACACTTAGAAAATAGACAAATGTATTCTATATTTTTCAAAATATCTTTTACAACCAAAATATTACCTATTAATCATTAAACTTTTAGAACTACAATTTAAGAGCTACTGTGTGAAGTCACTATCTAAAACAAGTATGTAAATCGTTTCCTTGTAACTAACTACTACTGCTTTTTTGTCCAACATTTTGCTACTGCGGTTCTCTCTTTGTTCTTCCTCAAAACATTCTTGTGAATCTCTCTATTTTTTCTTTTCCCATTTCAAATTTACCTATCATAATAAATTATCTTCCAAAAACTTAACTATTGTTCAAACTTGTGAATTTGGGTGTCAGAAATAAAGGTGACAAAACTAAATGTCGTTTGCAAAAACGCAAGGAGAAAGATCCAAGAGATCTTGGTCAATACTGAGGTATACTTCAGACATAAATGATCCTTGTACGATCATTCTTGATGCAATGTACGATGCCTTGTACATTAATTCCACCAAAAGATTGGCTCTCTTTTTCAACATAATTGTAAATACAATGAAGTCATGCCTTATTACTAGAAATAAAAAGCATTTCATATACACTGTAGATCAAGACAGCAGTAAACTGGAAACCTTAGAAGTATTGAAAAATTTAGTGCAGAGTAAAGCATATAATCTAATTTATGGTATTACGATAATACAAATTTTAATTCTGAAGTTGTTAAGTTTTTCATGGATTTGTTAAAAATAGATATTAGGATATTCCATTTGCCATTAGAGTGTTATACAATTGAGTTGCCCATTGTCTTGGTATCCTTTGGTATCTTTAGTTCTAATGTGACTCATTTTTCTACACCCCTCCCTTGGCCAAGCTCTACTAATTTAGATTCTCAAAGGATATTCAACTTTTGATGGAATCAAACCTAGATATTACTAACCCTTTTAAGGAATGGCCCCTGTTTTGTTCAAATGTGACTCATTTTCTAACTCAAATATTTAATCTTAAGAAATAAATTTAGTAATTATCTTTTTATTCAATAAAAATTAAATATCATTAAAATTAGATATTCTTCTACAATAATCATTAATAATATCATTTAAGAAATTAAAATTAAAAAAATCATAAATTTAATATTTTTTATCAATATTTTAAGCTTGATATCCATTTCTTAAAAAACATTGCCTATAAAATGTTGAATGAAACCATATATACTAATAGATATTCTAAAGCATTTCAAAACTCATGATATATATTATTAATATCTATGAAAAGTTACATAAATGAGCATTTTTCTATTTAAAAAAAATCTGTGAAAAATTAGATCCCTGATAATAATTCTAAGAAAATGTACAGATTGCTCCTTACTGACAATATTAAAATTGGTCATTGAATCACATGAAATATTGAATCAAAACAATTAAGATCAAATTTAAAAAATAAAGCTCTCTCTTCCAAAGAAGAATACTGCAAACTCTGGTTTATGAGTTTATGTCTGATGGCATGAATTAGTCTAGATTCACGAGAAAAAGTGTCTGATGGCAAAAATCAGTCTGAATTCGAAAAAAATAGAATGGTGTCTATGTGGCGAACCGCTAGGAGTGTAAGGGTGAAAGGGTATAATTCGTTACTTTATATTTGTTTGAAGTGGTAAAAACAAAAAGACCTCCTACTTTCGAAGTCTCCTTGTTAGGAAGTGTTATGCCTTTCCTCGTCTCTATTACTGCAACAACTGGTTATATATAAATATGAAATTCACATATTAGTTTTGATATCTTCAAACAGAAAGGTTAAATGGAAGCCAGGTAATTTCTTGAATTATGGAAGAATGAAATAAAATTTTAATCTATTTAAAAAATTTCTTAAAAAAAAAAAATAACGGTATATTGAAGGAGTAGTATATTTGGTGTATCATACATAATATTATTTTTTTTCTAAATGATCACAATTTATATTTACAATATATATTAGTGTGATGAATAAGAAACTGCATGTAAAATGAAATTATAAGGTTTTGTTTAATATTTGAGTAGTGGTGTTGATCACTTGTCATTGTTTTACAGTTATTGTGTTGCTCATTTCTTGATAATATCAAAACAAGATTTTGAAAGGAACTTGAAATGTTGTATACCAGAGTTAAACATAAACTATAACAAAGACAAAAATATACCAAGAGAGACCTTAAACCTAGAAAAGATCTCATGAAACACAAATGGTCAAACAACAAACTCACATCCAAGAGATTAAAAAGACTATTAAAATCACTAATGTTTAAAAACAATCTCTACAAAAAGCTCTAAATTGATATAAGAAATAATCGTACCTTTTAAATTAAATCATGTTACAACTAAAGAATAATTCATAGACTCCATAAATAAATCCAATTTCCTCACATCAATAATTAGAAACTCTCACCCATATCCAATAAATTTAACAATCTCAATGTCCAAATTCTTACAATTAACTTCAACCCTTATTAAAAAATGTTCTTTTATCTTTAAACGATCCCTAGCATTGTAAACCTTTACTCTGAACTTGTCTAATTTTAATATTAATTGAACTTCACTGAAAAGTTTTATTGTCATTTGTTTAAAAATTGACTCTTTCAAAAACCCTACCACTATCTTCATTTTGAAAAAAGTCTATTTAATTAAAAATCATTTTAGAAAAGTGGATTCTTAATGATAAGCTGTTAACTGAGGCTTCATTGTTAAAGATACACGACATGCCAGCAGCATGTTTTCATTAGTTTTGTCTTGCTTTTTCTTTAATAAATATAAAGAAAACAGAAACTCTTTTCTCGCTAGAATGCCTTCTGCTATGTTCATTCTGACATTAACTATTGATTTGAAATCTAATGTTTTATATATTAGCCACCGTCTCATTTTAAGATATTCTATAGCTAAATTATTTGGGGAAAAATATATATGCATGCAAAAATGTCCTAATGTTTTAATATTAAATAATTTTTTTAATATTAAATGAATTGAATATTAATTTATATTTAAATGGTAAATCTTAAAGTAATATTGATTGGGTTATAGTTGAATAATGTCTCTATTGTTTGAAGCATAATTTTACATAAAGAAATTATATATCAATAAGATCAGATTTTATAAATAAAAGATAATACAGTAAACATATCTTTATTTGACAGCTTAAAATAGTTTTATTTAATGGTAAATTCTATATTATAAGCAGCTAAATGATATTGAATTTAAATCTTCTGCGCTACTAAAAAAACTATCATTTTTTAAATAATTCAAATTTATAAATTTACAATCATTGATTTTTTTATTTTTTTTTATGAATAGAGGCCTTTACTATTAATAATATAACAAAGTACAGTATTCACAAAAAAAAGCTTGGGAGATAAAAAATCTATAATTTAATATTTTAATTTGTTTATAATTAAAATATTAAAAGAAAAAAATATATATCTATTCAATAAAAATATCTATAATTTACTTCGGAATAAGAAGTGAAAAATAGACTAGAATTCAAATTAATACACTTATATTAACTTATAAATTACAAAAACATTAAAATAACAAATAAACATTATTTGTTTAATAGAAAACATCTACACTAACCTCATATAAACTCTTAATAACAGTTGCAAAGGCTGACTACAAGAAGGAAACTCCTCCGTCAAGCTTCAATTTTCTATATCTCCTATAGCATAACACTAAATATATATGGATTCAATTTTCAAATACTTCAATTTAGCAACGCTGTTCTTCATGTTATAAACTCTATATCACAATTCGCTGAAAACAAATGCAAATATATAGCTTGTTGGTGTTGGAAATCATGCTTTTTGAATGCATATAAAATCATTCATTTTAAATGCATTTACTTGCAGAGCATGTTTTTCTTATTCCCTTGGTGTTGGAAGTCATGCTTTCTAAATGCACATAAGATCATTCCTTTTAAATGCATTTTATTTACAGGTCATGTTTTTTGTCATGCTACATGTTTGTTAATGTTGATTGATTGAAGACGGGTGTATGCTACTCAGACGAAGTTAAAAGGAGCCTCCCAACAAGTTCAAAAGAAAAAAGTGGTGGTGCACTCGGTCAAAGGATTTCAAATCTCATCAATGACCATCGATTCTCATGGATCTATGGCTGACCTTTAAACTTGAAAAGCTGACCGTTAGGAGCCATTATGCACGAATTTGCATTGAAGGAAGCGCCACAGATGATTAAAAGAAGAATTCAACGGCGATTTCCACAATTTGTTAAAGCAAAAGAATCTGGTAAACACGTTTTTCAAGGGTCTCAAGTGCATTCAGCGAGTGAGTTAAACCAGTAAGTTTTCTTTATCTTATTTTTCTGCAATTGGACTTTGGCTTTTAAAAGGAGTTAGGGTAAGAATTTTAAAGCCTAGGTTAGGGCTTCCAATTAAATCGAGTAAGGGTTTTGTACAATTTATCACAATGTCAACCACATCAAAGGCTTCAAGGTCATTTTCTAGGTCTAATGGCTATATTGCTTGAGTCATTTTCTAGGTCTAAAATAGGAGGTAATGTTCCTAAATTCTATGGCAAGCAGTACAATTAAAAAGAGAGTTGTATGTTCTTTAGGAGGCTTAATATTTTCAAATTCTTTTTCTTGAAGTTAGAATTAGAAATACCTCAGTGTAGTCCGTGGTTATTACAGCTTTAAAGATTTGTTGTCTCCAAGTTCTTTGTCAGTATAGACTTGATCTAGGCTTTGAAAAGGTGTTATTGTTAGGATTGAGTAGTAATAATGAGAGGGGGGAGGGGGGAGTGAATCAATATTACAACACTTTAAATTAAACTTAAACCAATTCCAAATAAATCATATGATTGCTGAAATGAAAAGAACATAAGAAAATAACACACAATTCATTACACCATTATTTGTTGTCGAGGAAACCCTGGCCAAGGGAAAACCCTGATGGGGATGGTACCCACAAGCATGCACTAAAATATAATGTCCCTATCAGGAGACCTAGCCCTGTTAGGAGATGAGTATTACATAGTAAATTTAATTGTTAAAGCAATATCAACCCTGTTAAAGGTATATGATATTCTACTAGGGGTACACTGAGCTTACATCTCTTACAACCAATACTTTTGTTACAAATTGATTTCAGTAATGAACAAAACAAGAATTTGTAATGCTTAGATCATTCAAGTTGTCGTTCTCAACAATATCTGTCAACATCAGATTTTGCATCTGCCATTAATCATCTCTGAAATCTCTTTCACATCTTACACATATTCTCTTTACAAAATGTTCTTTAGATGTGTGTGTGTGTGTGTGTGTGTGTGTGTGTGCGCGTGTGTGCGTGCGTGCGTACGAGTGTGTGCATGTGTGTGTTACATCATTTAGTCAGCTCTCAAATACAATACAAAAGAAAATAAATACGTATACAAAAATTAAATACAATGTCGGAGATCTTGTACGAAAAAAGTATCGGTAATTCACAATGATAATCCAACTTAGAACGTTTGGATCTTATCTCATACTCCCTCAATCATGGCGATTGTTCAACTGCTCGGTTTCACTGTCTTCACATATCTTCAAAACACTCTAAGTCTCTACAATCAACACCAAAACACAAGTGACCATAACTGAAGGTCATACATATCCCAAAGTGTCTTCTTCTAAGCTTGCAAGTCATCAACTGTCATATGCAATCTTTGCTAACCAAAACAATACTGTTATACTCTGTACTTTTGTTTTCATACTTAGTCAATTTTAATACTGTCTCTCCAAAACTATACTTAACTCCAAGTGATCATTACATCAAATGTGTTGCCATAAATGATAACCCTCAAGTGTCATATAACACTCCAAAAACATCACTTTCCAACAATCGCTCCCTTTGGCATTGATGGCAACACTTAGCAAAAAATGACTAAGTGTCTCAACTAGCTGTTCTCTCTTTTTTTTCTTTTCTAATTTTTCTTTTCTTCTCCCCCTTTGACAACAATGGTAAAGGTGTACTCAAAATTTTCAAAAAATGTAGAATTTAGTGCTTGCTCACCAATTTAAGAACATCTTGAAAGGAATCTTCCAAGATCTTCACTTTTGTATTTCATGACTATCAACAATTGACTAACATGTATTAGTCCATTAAGTGCATAGGATGAAGTCTCTGCTGCTTTTAACTCTGTGGGCATAGAATTTGTCAATGAATTTGCAGTCTTCTCCATATCAAATAGATGCACTTTAAGAATTGATAGCTTGGGAGTGATTAGACTTTTCAGCAAACCAAATCTTGTCATTACTCTCCCTTTCTCTATATCCAAGATGTTCAACTTATAAAAAATATTTGATACCTCTCTATCCATCTCCAATACATATGGTGAGGAGGTCTCACAACTGTCCATCATGTTATACAGAGTAGTCTTGTCCTTCACAATAATGTCTTCAATGTTTTGAATGTGTCTGATAGGGTTCATACAATAGATTTATATCATCCTTCCATGTGTGACACAAATTTTGGGCTTTGATGTAGCTGATCTTAGAATGCCCAAGTCCCATGAAATAGACTGGCATACTTCCTTCAACTTCTTCTCTAGATAACTCTTCTCTTCCTTCTCTTCAATGATCTTCACTAAGGACTCATAGTGACTATCAAAATCATCTAGTACCATATTCAGATTCTCTGCATCATCTTTTCCTTGATAAACAATAGGTACTGGAAGTAGTTTATACACAGTATCAACTACTTTAGCAATTACCTTAGTACTTTTGTGTCCTTTTTGCTTAGATCTTTCTTTTACCTTTGTGAATACGATGAAGGATAGTCTCATCAGTTCATTCTCATCCATAGAGTCAACATCTATGTTTACAGACTTATCCTTGCTTGCCAACAACAAAATAGTAGATGTGTCTATTTCATGCTTTACTTCAACTCTTGCCTCTTCTCCTTTTGTTCCAACTATATCTTCTCTCTATTCTGATCCTTTTTTTTGCTCTTCCTCTTTTTTTTCTTCCTCTTCATCTGCCACTGTATTATGAACATTTCCTTTAAATGGGTCTTTCTCATCAAGTGAAGTGTCTAGGGCCACAGGCACACCAGAAACAAAAAATTTTTGGTTGCATGTCAATACTCACTTCGCTTCTCTCAACATTTGTCTCAACTGTCTTAGAGCTCTCTCTAATTCCTATAGGTGTAGGCATAGTAGGTTTAGGAGGTGAAGATTTCTCAGGAACATTGCTCATAAGTATCTAATCTAATGCCTTTTGAGTATCCTCTATGAAATCATCATATGTTATGCCCATAATTTTCACTAATCTTGCTTTAGTTATCAATAAGCATTTGAGCTCTCTCTCTCTCTCTCTCTCTCTCTCTCTCTCTCTCTCTCTCTCTCTCTCTCTCTCTCNCATTTGCGCTCTCTCTCTCTCTCTCTCTCTCTCTCTCTCTCTCTCTCTCTCTCTCTCTCTCTCTCTCATACATAAACTACAGGAAACATATACTCAATAGCTTGACTCCTAATTGTCCTCATCTTCTATATGAGAAGGTTATTTTCTAATCTCCAGTTTTCCATACAATTTCTTAGGTATAATGACCTCTATCTATAATAGATTCTTCTTTAAAACAAGTAAATGATTAATCAATATGTCTTCAATCACTAGTTTGTGAGATGCCTTATACCTGTCATAGTATTTAGCCAGTGAAACAAGATTTCGTTGTTCAATAGCTCTTTTCTCTACTATCTTCATATCCAACTTCCATAGTTGTCTTACATTGGTGGTCTCTTTTTCAACTTTCTTTCCTTCTTCTTCAGTCCTCTGTTTCTTAGGAGGTGAGTATAGTATAGTGGACCTTGTGTTTCTCTGAGGTACAAGCTTTGTTGTCTCTTCTTGCAATGTCTTTTGTGGTGGTGAGGGTGTAGATACATCTATCACAGTGGAAAGTGGACTAACTACTTGCACAACTTCTGGAGGTGGAAGGGATGTAGTAATAGTGCTTGCCAACCTAGAATATCTCTATGTTACCTTCTTCCTCACATATTTCATTTCCTCTTTAGTCGTTCCAGCCTTAGCTGGCATTTTATCAACCATTTTCTCTATCTTTCTCTTCCTTATACCTCTTGATTGTTTTTCTTTGACTTTAGCTGATTTTTCTTCATATGTGCCCCATCTCTGCTTAGATGAATCAACTTTAGATGCCAAAACATGTTCTATTTGTATAACTATAACTTCTGAACTGACTTCAAAGCCAATAGTGTAACACCATTTCTTGCTTGGTACAACTGCCATAAAACATACACAATCAGTTTCAACCATGAACCAAATTATATCCTTGTATCTCTTAACCAGCTCTTCAGGAATTCTGAATATTTCTTTCATTTTCCTCTGAAGAATTTTGGTCATCCCAAATTGTTCTCCATCCACCCATGTTTTATTTTGGCTTCTGTAACTTTGTCATATCTTAATACCATGTGGGTATGCTATCTGTCCATGCTCTAGGGTGCATTCCAGGAAACTTATGCTCAATATGGATATGCATGTGAACTATAAGTGAGCCAAATCTAAAAGCCTTAGATTTATACTTCTTGATTAACTTTACATTCTCTAAAATATGTTGTGTCAGAACCCTGCATAGGTTGAATGTTGTGTTTTCCTTTACCATCCTATAAGCCATCATAATAACTCCTATTAAAACTAAATTAGGTCTATTATTGAAGTAAATCTTATAGCCATTATCATTGCAACTAGTCTTAGATCTTGTAGGAAAATGTAATTCACTATCATTGCTCGTCTGTCCCATTTAGAATGTGTTAGGGTTCCAACTTGTTTCTTTGTGTTCTTTTCTGCTACAGGGATAACTCTAGTTTTGTCTAGCCTAGTTATGTCATGAATCAACTGAGTACAAATCTTTAGAGGTTGCTCCCCTATCCAAATGAATTGGTCATGAACTCTGCTAAATATTATTTTGAGCCATTCTTCTTTTCTGAATTCATACAAGTCTATCATTTTGATAATGCTCAAGTTGTCTAGGTGTTTGAACTCACCCTTCATTTTACCATCATCACCTATCATGGTTTCCATTTTAGTAGCAATCTCATCATCTCCCAATGTCTCATATTTACAATGTATGTATGTCCTAATATCCTCTACGTGAAAGACGTCATGTGGTGTTTGTGAAAATGATCCTTCAGGGTCATCCTCACAAGAGTTAAAGTGATGTTTCTAGAATTTATATCTAGGTCTATCCATAACATCATAAATCAATGGTGCATCCATAACTCCTTCTTGAGTAGATAGACTAAATACATTAAACATGTTGAATTTTGAACTTACTCTTTGATAAATCATGTAATATGGCTGCTTGGTAGTCTGATACTCTCTAAACTCTTTTCTACTTGGTTGCTTCTCTTCAAATGGTGAAGAAATAAGTAACTTAGATACCTTTTATCCATCACTAAGTAAGAAAATGCACTTTACCTAATAACCTCAACTTCACACACTATCCAATCAATCACAAATCTTGTGATCACGAAATATGAATATTCAAATGTTGTGATTGTAGATATAGGTTCCATAATTTATGCATGTACTATGACCAAGATCGCATGAGCTTACTACTCAGAATGAGGGGCTTGATATAATCTGGTGTCTTTATCCATTGCTCCCACTAAGGCCACGTTCAGCCATTTAGGTCAATTCAACTTTGTTAGCATCAGACAAAGATTCAATAGCATCTATTTTCTCTCCCTGAACCAATACCTCATTAGATTCTTTGATTTTCCATACCTTACCACTATTGTTATCTTAAACTTTCTTAAAACAACTGTCAAATTCAATTTTGTAATCTCCAAGACTCTTGCCAGTATCATTGTTATTCTTCTTTGTATCCATAGGAAGTGGTAATCTTCTATTGTCTTCTCTATTGTACCTGCAAAACATCGCTATATGCCTTGGATTATTACATTTGTA
This sequence comes from Thuja plicata, assembly GCA_018584345.1. Classification (NCBI taxonomy): domain Eukaryota; kingdom Viridiplantae; phylum Streptophyta; class Pinopsida; order Cupressales; family Cupressaceae; genus Thuja; species Thuja plicata. Next base: position 22,898 of record MU224181.1, read on the forward strand.
GCATATAGGAGGTGATCTAGTCTGATTTACATGTACCTTACAATACCTTGCAATGTGCCCAGGGTTATTACATTTGTAACATGTGGGTTTATCTGCTGACTCCTTCCTAATGTTATCTTGTATGTATCTAGATTGATCAATTTTTCTGCATTCTTCTTTCTTGTGCCCATATACATGACAATTAGAGCAATAAAAAAAAAAATTGAAGGGAATTTTACCTTAGCAATCTCTCTTCATGTGTCCAACCTTGTTGTATCCAAAACATCTACCTTTGAAAGGTTTGATCTATTCTTTAGGTTCTTCAAGAGTAGGTTTTTCTCCATCAATCTTCACATCAAAATTTTCTACTTGATTCTTGGAACATCCAGCTTCATTGAATCCAACACCAGTCATGTCTCCTTTAGGTTTCTATCTTTCTCTTTGTTCATCGATCAAGTCATTGCTCATGTGAATTCTATCAATATGTTTCTTTGTCTCAACAAGTTCACCTTTAATGCTCTGATTATATTTGTCCAATTCTAGACACTTGTTCTTGTAGTGATCAATTTTAATCTTCATTTGCCCCATGAAAATGTTTACATCCTTCAAACCTTCTAAAGTTTTTTTTTAGCATCCTTTTCTTGTTGAATCTCTTTAGCCATGATATCATTCTCTTGTTCAAGTTGTTTTATCTGATCTGAATTATCATTAGCTGAATCCTATTTATATGAACCATAAGATCATGTCCCTAACTTCTGGAAAGTTCAAGCTAATATTTTAGTATCTTAATGAATCCCCTAGTTCTTCTCAATTTGAATCTTTAGTCACCATTCTCTCCTTTTTCTTTATCAAGGTCTTCAAGTGTTGCTTCAAAGTTTTCTTCCAAGCTTATAGAATTCATCTTGATCTCCCGCAAACTTTCAATCTTTCTCTCCAAGGGCCAATACCTCTGATACCAATTTTTAGGATTGAGTAATACGAATAAGGGGGATGGGGATGAATGAGTATTAAAACACTTTAAATTAGAACTTAAGCCAATTCTAAATAAACCATATGATGCTGAAATGAAAAGAACATAAGAAAATAACACACAATTTATTACTCCATTATTTTTTGTCGAGGAAACCCTGACAAAGGGAAAACCCCGGTGGGGATGGTACCCACAAGCATGGACTAAAATACAATGTCCCTCTTAGGATATCTAGCCCTTTTAGAAGCTGAATATTACATAGTACATTTCCTTATTAAAGGAATATCAACCCTGTTAAAGGTATGCCACATCCTTTTAGGGGTACACTAAGCTTATAACTCTTACAACCAATACTTATGTTACAAAGTGTTCTCAGTAATGAAAAAAAAGCATCTACAATGCTTAGATAGTTCCAGATGTAGTTCTCAACAATATATGTCAACCTCATATCTTGCATATTCCATTAATCATCTCTGACATCTCTTTCACATCTTACATATCTTCGCTTTACAAAATATTCTTTGTGTGTGCGTGTGTGTGTGTGTGTGTGTGTTACATCATTTAGTCAACTCTCAAATACAATACAAAATAGAATAAATACTTATACAAAAAGTAAACACGATGTCAACAATCTTGTACTACCAAAGTATAGGTAATTCACAATGATAATCCAATTTAGCACGTTTGGATCTTATCTCATACTCCCTCAATCATCACGACTGTTCAACTGCTCTGTTTCATTATTTCACTATCTTTGCATGTTTTCAAAACACTCTAACTCTCTACGATCAACACCAAAACACAAGTGACCTTAACTGAAGATCATACATATCCCAAAGTATCTTCCTCTAAGCTCGCAAGTCATCAACTATCATATATGATCTTCACTGACCAAAACAATATTTTTATACTCTATACTTCTATTTCTATACTTAGTAAATTTTAAGATTGTCTCTCCAAAAATGTACTTAACTCCAAGCGAGCATTACATCAGATGTGTTTCCATAAATGACAACCCTCAAGTGTCATATAACGCTCCAAAAACATCACTTTCCAATAGTTATAACCTTGAAGCTAGATACATTAAGTCTATCAAGGGCTACTTACTTGAGATTAGCAAAGAAAAAATTAATTGACTTGTTTGACATGGAGGAACATGACCATAGAAGAATCAAGAAGAAATTTAGGTGTAGGACAATGAGGCATGAATACATGATAACTTATTAAAATGCTATGAAAATGAAGCTAATCGAAAATGAATATGAAATTTAACTTTAATGATTATGCAAGCTAACTCTGATGATAATGCAAGAACGCTAACTATAATGATAATGCAAGCTAAATATAATGAAATCATCTTGTATACATTTTCACATGCTTTTGTCAGCAATGAGATTTTAATATTGTAAGAAAATTCAAGCACCTGAGTATTTCTTAAATGGATTTTGGTTTAGTAAGTTTATACAAGCATCTATGTATATTTAAATTGAGATGACTTGAGTATCACTTGTGTGTATCAATAGAAAAGGATTTCCCTCATTCATGCTTATACCTGTAATTTTCTCAATCATCTTTGGCCAATCATGTCCTTAGACGAGTTCATACACTACTAAAATTGAATCCACAAAAAGAAAACAAATAGAAATGATCATGCTCCATGATAGCTAATCTAGTCTTAGATATCATAGAATAGCATAGGAAACATCATAAGAAAAATCAAGACATAGACATATAGTTATAAAATCCATTCAATATTTTTGTGATAGATGTGTTTCTTTTCATGATAGAAAGAGTCATTATAAATATAGTTTGTAAGATTAGGCAATTGATTTGTTTGATCTAGTACTAGTAAATGTCTAGTGCCAAGGTTTCATTTAATGGGTACTGTTATGCTATTTTTTATTTGGATATATTATCTCAATCCATTTATCCTCTGAAACACAACATTCAAGAATCCAATTCTACGACTAGGACGATGATTTTCCCCCAATCGAGTAAAGGACCTACTTATTATGGATAAAAAAAGATATAGATGGATGGTTGAAAAAAAACTTTATTATGGATTAGGTAGACGGAAAGCTAGTAACCAAGCCATGGTGAGACTTTGTTGGTGGGATACACAAACAGGATGGTTGTGGGTGTATGGTTAGGGTTTTATTTTGGGTATATACAATGCTTATGGGTACAAAAAAGAGTGAGAATAGTAAGAGATAGAGATGACGACTTATAAAAATTAGCATCCGTTCCCAGGTTTTCACTATTCTCTTTTATTTCACTATTTTAATATTTATTTGATTTTTTTGTATTTATATTTGAATTTTAATAGAATTTTTTTAAACCTTGCATTGGGATTTATATTAAGCATTGAACTTAAAAAGATGCATACTATTGATAGGATCCTCCAACAACCCATGTTATGGTGTTGACAATTGATAGGATTATCCATAGGAAGCAATGATTACAAAAGGACTGGTCTGATTTGGTTTAAATTTCCCCTTCTTTTCTCTACCTTGTTGATTCTTGAGGTTTTCCTTGAGTACTAGGTCTCAAACGTAAAAAACATGAGGCTTCACTTTGTGATTGTAATTGTGAGACATTTTTTGGTGATAGACCTCTAGGTGATCAAAATTATTTTGGCGTTGCTCATCCAAAATACCAACTCCTCTAGTCTTGAAACACCATACTCTTCATCAGGAATTAGGCCATTTAATGATACTCTTAGTGAACGTAACTCAACCTCTATGGGTAAAATAACTTCAAATACATATACTAGGGTGTATGGTGTGGCACATGTAGGGGTTCGAATGCTTGTACGATAGGCCCATAGGTAGGATTTAATTGAACATGCCAATAACGACCAACTTCATTGACTAGTTTCTTTATTTTTTTTGGATTTTCTTATTAGAAGCCTCAACTTGGCCTTTTCATGGAGGACCGTATGGTCTTAAATATGGAGTTTATGACAAATGTACTTGGCTCTTGATTTTTAAATGGCCTCTCGTTATTTGTGACAATGAGCATAGGAATTCTATAGTGACATATTATATGGTTTAGAATGAAGGTGCAATTTTTTTTCCTGTGAGAGTAGTAAGGGGAACAACTTCAATACACTTTGTGAAATAGTTGATGGCGATGATAATGAATATGGCCATTGGATGATGGTGGATGAATTTCACCTACAAAATTGAGTCCCCATTGACAAAATGACCAATGATTAAAGGATAAAGTTCTTGAGTTGGTGCATGCATAAGATTCCCATGCATCTGATATTTCTTGGTCTTGCAAATAAAATAGTAGGAATCTGTAACCATACTTAGCCAATAATAGCCCGTGTGATTCTATTTTTCCAACAAGTTTGACATCAATGACAACAAATATTTATATTTTAAATAGGAGGAGGTAGGATGCTAAGAGTGAATGCCTGAATATCCTTCCAAATAGGCAAGACATGTTATCTAATATGTAACAAGTGTGTGAACCTCATGTGAGGTAAGAAAAATGAAAAGATAATATTTAAGTAGAATTAATGATAGTTTGAATAGATCAACCTAGAAAGGGTGATAGCATAAATATTGTTCCAATGACCATATTTACACTAATACCTCCCCAATACAACCTAAAGAGGATAATAACAATGGGTTACAGCTACTAGGCTATGTTACGCACCCATATACAATTAATTTTTTCATAAACGAAGTTAAAAAGAAAAAAAACCATTGGAAAAACCCATCTTCAACGGAGAAATGATACAAATAGAATGTGAAAGTGAAGAAGATAGAAGATAGAAGATGGAAGATAGAAGAAAGGACTCATCATGCACCCATAAGGACAACTTCTATAACATAAGCACAAGAAATATTGCACAATAAGAGAGATAAGAAAGAACTATGGAGCCCCATAAGATAGGTGCGTGAAATATTTCCGTGTGAGAAGAATATAAGTATTTGAATTGTACAAAAGATCCAAAGGAAATAATGAAAGCTCTACAAGCTATTAAAGTGGTTCATGGGAAGGATGATGTAGAATGTGATCCAAAGATGTAGATTTGGTGACATCGACATTGATGTGGATGTCATCAAAATTGTATACCATGTAAAAAAAAGATCCATTAGACAAATTTGATATTCCTATAAAGTAGCCATCCCAGTCAACCATATCATAAATGTAAGAGTGAAGATTTGACTGGCAAATATAGTAAAAATTCAAAGATGAAGGGAGACTCAAATTTTAAGAAGTGAGAGATGAAGGAGATATGATATTAATAAAAAGTGTACGAACCAATGAGGAGCATAGAGCTCCAAGGTTCAAATGACCAAACTATATCCTTTCATATGTTGTAACTATTAGTATCGTCTCTACTTAAACCATAATTAAAGTTGCCAAAACTAAATGAAAAAAAATATATATATATATAATCTAGACTTGTGATTAGCATATTTTTTAGTAATTGTGTTGCCACTCTACAAATCTCATAAAATTGCTAAATTTGGCATGAAATCCACCATTTTCCATTTGCTACTAGTGATTTGATAAATGAAAGGAAAATTATTTAAGAGGGAAATGAGATAAAGTACATCATTAAATTAACTTTCACCTATATCAATATATCCTTTTCTATAAGGTGACATGTAATTGTTATCCACCATTAGGATTGGTCAAAATGAATAAGGCTCAAATATAGAAAATGTATATCTAGTGCAGTCAAGTCTTGTGATGCTCCAAAATGAAAAAAATAAAAAGAAAAATAAAAAGAAAAAGAAAAAAAGACTTGTGCAATGTTATATTTTCAATAGAAGAGAGTTATGTTTACCCTTTTCCTTATCTTTATGTGAATTTGTGAATGATGTGGATGGAGAAGAGGAAGAACTACCTATCCTTGGTGTAAGCCACGCAAATTTGATTTTATTGTAGATTATTCTTTAGATTATTGATTTCCCTTTTACACTATTGTTAATTTTCATTCTCTAATATTTTAGAATGTATACATGTGGGTCTCTCTGCGAGGAGGATGAATCTGTTGGAGCCTCTAATCGTATGCCCTAATTGATTACTTTTATAATTGCTTTTTATATTGTTGTTTCATATTTATAAATTAGATAAATTCAAAATATTACTTAATAATGATTTCCATTTATAACTTAACGATACAAATTATGAACTTTTAAAATGTGAGTAAGTTATAAATGAAAACGATGATTCAAAAAATCAGTTATATAGACACACACGACTAGATTGTATAAAAGAAAGGGGATTCTTTTGGCTGAAGACTTTATCATTTTGGAACATTCGAAGGGTGTGTAGTTAATTATTATAATCAAAATTTGGATCAAGAAATTAATAGAGATCAATTCATGACTATCCTAGTCTATTTTTTAAATTCAGCATTAAAAGTATCACCTAGCTATCTCTAAAGATCTCATTTGATTATTTCAATAAGATAGTTAAAATAAGAATAGTTAAAATAATTTGTTAATTGCAATGAAGAAGAACATGTTCTTTCTTTAAAAGCAAGAGATCTTTTAGCGAAAAGAAAAGCCTGTAAGATTATAAATTTTTTTTAAAAAGGAAAAGAATCGAAATCAACAGCAACTTGTTTTATCTATGACAAGACATCCGACGACACTAAATAGTAATAGTAATGTGGTTTGACATCATTAAACCTAAATATGCAATCCATTCTAGAAGCAAAAGCAGAAAGAAAGATCAGAACTAACATCTGCAAAAGGATAAAGAGAAGATAGCGCTGTGTTGAAACTAGAAAATATGATATTAGCAGATAGCACTTTGTTAAAACTAGAAAAGATGATATTAACATAATCTCCCTGAATACATATTTAAAACATAAGAGAGGCAACATTCCACCATGTACATACAGAGTATACCATGGTGTTATTATTTTGCAAAACACACTTAAATGTTGCAACCTCAGCCACATAATCCATGGTTTCACATAGCTGAAACCTTCTTCCATGCAGGCCTGGAAGAAATATCCTCCCACCATGCACTCACATGTTTCCTGTTTGTAATCAGATATCCCTTATCAGTAGCACTCACTATATAATGAATAAATGGAAGATGTGTCAGATCAGCAAGGCTGTAGAAGTCCCCTGCCAAGTACTTGCTCTTTGACAGCCTCTCTTCATACACATCAAACACTTTACCCAGCTGCTCAGTACTGCTCTCAATCAATGCCATATCCTGAGGCTGACCAAGCCTTGGGACAATCAGCACCTGAAAAACCAGTGCATAAGCAGGAGAACTGAAGTTTTGCCCTTCTACTTCTAGCCACTGTTCAACCATTGCTCTCTCCTCTAAGGTCTTCCCAAGCAAAGGAGTCCCCTGATCTGCATATTTCTCAGCAAAGTATCTTATGACTGCCCTTGACTCTGCACATACCCAGCTTATAAAATCACATTCTACATACATAAATCTGTTAATGCAAAATGATAATTCTACATTATTTAAATCAGATCCAGACAAGGGAGAAGATCTAGTAGCATCTTGTTTGTCAAGTTCCCAGCTTATAACTAATACTTGAGAATGACATAATCAAATATGATGCCACATCAGCATGCATTTTATTTAGGTGTTCATAAAAGCACATGTTTTATTGGTCAGCTCATGTGGCATCACGCTATTTGTTACCTTTTTTATCTAAGAAATACATTTCATTCAATTATGACCACTCATTAATCCATGATCAACGCTAACAACTTTTAAGTCACCATTTTATTGTTATGATGCCTCATAAGGTATCTAGTAGTTGAGCATCCTAATTTTGTACTTATTAAAACCTTACATCACAATTTCAAATCTCTCCCGATTTTTTACAACACCTTGTTTGGCAAGTCCCCTACTTACAGCAAAGGTTTCAGGGCCACATCAGAATGCTTAACATTGAGATGTCCAAACCGACTACCAGAAAAATTGTACTGTACTGTGTGTTGAAGTGACATCATATGGATTGTTTCTTTTTAGATCTAAGAAATACATTTCATTCAATTATGAGTACTCATGATCAACACTAACAATTTTTAATTCACAATTTTAAGTCTTATATTGTTAAAAATATTATGAAAGCACACTCAATTACTCAATCAAATGCTTACATATAAAATTGAATGTTCTCAAAAGATTGATAATCTACAACACCTAAATTAAATTCATTCATACAATTCAAAAATCAATAGGAAGTGATATTACTATCACCCAAATCAGATTTATATATACAATCACTATATCACATGAAACACAAAATTCTACACAATCTAATTCAGATCAAGATATGCCCAGTAAAAGATATCAGATGGAAGGGGATAATCTATGTTACCCAAATCAGGTGTATCTATATAATACTAGAAAAACAATAGATGGAATTGAAAGCAATGGTTTGGAATCTAGATTACCCATCTAATCCTTTAACATTATAAACTATAAACAATTAGCATCATTACCAAACATTGTGAGGTCTCCATCCTGGACCACTGGAACTTTTCCAAAAGGCTGCATCATACATCATTCAAATAAAAAGTTAACAATCAACAAATGCAAAGCTAAAAACACAACATATATCTATATAAAATTCTCTACTTGCAAAGCCAGGAACTCTGGTTTTTTATGCTCTCCTTTGATAATATCAACAGGCACAATTTCGAACTCAATGCCTTTCTCCACAAGGCATGCAAGCACCCTTCTGGCGCAGCCAGCCTGACCCGATCCAAACAACTTCACAACCATTTTGTTTTTCTTCTTTAATGCAAACAAGAACTATGTTTTTCTTCTGAAGTGCTACTATGCATTTGAGAGAGTTATAATGGAAGAGGTATTTAAGAAGAGGGGAGCTAACAAAACAAATTTTGCTGGCTAATTCAGCATTTTTTTGGGGGGCTAACAAAACAATTTTGCCGGCCAATTCAGCTTTTGTTTGCGTGGATATGAACAAGAGAAAACAGTTTATTTCTATGATCCGGTAATCCCGAGATAATGAAAGTGTTCAAACTCTCGGTTTCTACGAAGTTTGCAGAATGTTTCGATTTAAGCGATGAAATGATTGAGCAAGGTGATTGGGCAAGGTGTTTAGATATTTTCAGAATTGTATTTTCATGCAAAATTTTGATTATTGGAGGTTGTTTTTGAGAGAAGAGAAAGAGCATAGATTTCGATCTAAGGGTGGATTCAAGTATCTTCACATAGCTAAAGTCAAACGTTTGTAATTGTGGTAAAATTGGGTAGAAGGATTATATAATTTGATTGAAGGCATGAAATAATTAGGTTATATATTACCTATAAGTTGGATATTGTTTCCTTTTTAATATTGCAGAAAGCATATTACAAATGAAAGCCAGTCAATAGACTCAAAGAAGAAGCACAGTTAAAGCATAAGGTGGATATTAGATCATGATTCATCTATTGTTAGGAAAGCTACTTGCAGAAACGCCTTCCAAATGTCAATTTACAGGGGAAATTATATGAAGATCAAATCTACTGAGATGCATAGGAAAAATAAGAACAGAGAAAATAAAGACACACACAAGATAAAATACAAGACAGAGATTTACGTGGGAAACCCTTCCGGGAAAAAACCCACCAGCCAAAAACCCCTCGAGCTACTTTGTATTACAGTAAACAAATTTACATACAATACACTCAGGATTTTTACATAGGCTCACAGGCTCAGATTGTGTTACAATCAACCTGATATTACAGCCATTACGGTCATATCATTCCTAACGAATCCCACAGATATTTATACACTCTGTGATTCGTTATAGAATTCGGTAGAACAACTGCCGCTCCATGAAACGGTTACTGGCAGCCTTGGTACTCCTCCAGTCGACGGTCCCTTCGCCATCGGATCACTCCCTTCGCCTCGGACACTCCCTTCGGCACTTTTACCTCTGGGTGATTACCTACGGGTGACCTTTTACCTCCGGGTGACTACCTCCGGGTGACCTTTTACCTCCGGGACCTTTTACCTCCGGGTGACCTTTTACCTCCAGGACGTTTACCTCCGTCGGGTAACTTCTCCCTTCGTTGTACGATGAGATTGCCTCCGTCGTACAGTGGTCTGTCCGTACCGTGAGACACATCCTTTGGCGGTTGCGCAGGCACTTCTCCTCACCACATTGTGTCTCTACCGTACGGTCCTCCACCTTCTATCATCCTCCACTGTACGGTGGCCTTTGCCGTACGGTCCTCCACCATACGGTGGCCTTCGTCAATCTTCAACAATCTCCCACTTGGCGAAGGACAGAGTTACTCAACACGACTAACAGAAACAATCACCAAGTATGCACACCATTTTTTTTTCCATGTATCCATGAGCACCTGTAACTGATCAACCCATGCCAAACTCCAAATGCAAAGCCACAATATCATGAAGTACCAAGCAAATGATCAATGTACTCAAAACACAAAAAACTAAACCAAGACC
>MU224181.1:40533-65212 GCA_018584345.1 Thuja plicata
TTTTTAATCGCGATTTTGATATTTAATTTCATTTTTAATTTATGCGATTTGTAATTTTGTTTTTAATTTATGCGATTTGTTATTTCGGTTATGCCATTTGGCATTTATTATTAATTTTTTATTTTTTTAAATTTATTTATTTTGGTTATGCCACTTGGCTTTTGTTTATTTCAGTTTTTTAAAATTTATTTATTTCGGTTAGGCCACTTGGTTATTTTAAATTTATTTAAAATTTTAATGCTATGTGGCATTATTTTTAATGCTATGTGGCATTATGTGAGGATTGTAACTGAAAGAATATGAAGCACATCTTTTTTATGTACACGGAATATTCTTGGGAATATGCCCGTGCTGGGATTTGTATTTGTGCTCCCATTGTAAGAACGCCTCTCGGCGTAATTACTTTTGTTAAGAAATGGCGAGGGTTGAACTGAAAATTTTCATATTAATTTTTATTTATTTATTTTGGGTTATAGTCCTAGATATGATTCTTGTTATTTTAAAAAGTTTATAATTTAAATTTCAATCGATAACTTTTAGTATTTTGAATTTTCTTTGTTCAATATAAAAGAAATGTAATAGATTTATTGATATAAAATACATGGATAAGTATTAATAGATAATATTTTGTTATACAAGGGTTCATCACTTAGTGTGTTACTTAAGTGACATTGTTGTTGTTATTGTTTTTGCTCCCATCTAGGTTCAAACCTTTGCTGAACCATTGTGATCGTGGGCTTGTGCCTTCACTGATCCAATGTGCTTGTGTGTTTGATCCTTAGCTTTGTAATTAAGGGATGACGTTTCTCGTTTGTGGCCTCACTAGATCATAGCTCTAGGACAAAAGTCTTTCACGTGGTCCTAGAGAACATGTCATGCCAACATCACCGGTCATGACCAAAAGTTTATTCGACACTTGTTAAACTAAAGAATGAAAAATATATGTATATGTTATGTTCATAAGTTTACTCGACACTTATTTAAACTAATTAATTTCATTGTACAACAAGTGCATGTAGTGGCTAAGTATTTGCCTATAATTAATTATTGTTTTAATATTGATATATTTAATTAAGTATAATAATTTCATAATTTTTATAAGATAAATTAATTATTTATGTAGTAATTTTTAGTCAATTTAATATATTTTTTTAAAAATAATTATTTAATATAAAATTTGTATAATGTATGAGACAATAATATGAAAAAATTATTAGGTTAAAATTCTTATTTTTAAAATAAATTATAGGTTTTCTAAATTTATTATCATTTATCATGTTTAAAATAATCTACATAAATATTTGTACATTTATTATATAAATTATATGCTAAATAAGTTTTATATTTTTTAATTCTATTTATTCAATAAAGTGAAAAGAAATTGGAATTTATTTAAACGTGGGTAGTGTGTCCGCAAAAATTACATTATGGAAATAGTGTTTCTGAGAAATTCTTGTATAAGACCCCAAACTTATTAGCCAACAAGTGTGAAGAAAAATAATTTTCATCATTTTATAACTTAAATATTTCATATGTATCCTTTAAAAAAATATCAAAGTTTTTAAAAAGTGAAAAATACTGAATTGTAATTGGTTGAAATAACTTGTTTTAATAACTAGTTAAGAAAAACTCATTGCAATAGTACCTAGCCTAACGGCAAATACTAATAATATATATTTAATTCAATCAAGATTTGTTTATTGCTAAACAAAAACAAATTTGGATGGATGATTTGAAATTTTAGTTAAAAAGTATCAAAATAAGTGAAAATATAATTTTATAAATTGGGACATAGTAGATTTTTATAAGATAGGGTTTGTTAGAGGTTTGGCTCCTTCCTTTCGTTGGAAACACCCTTCTGAATGGCCTCTAGGAGGTTCTGAGGAGAATAGGAAGGAGTTGTTTCAGATTTTGCAGTCTCGTGAGTGTACTACTTTGGTTGGTAATGATGTTCTTGCTTGGGACAGCGAGGATTTGTCTGGGAAATTTTCAGTGTCTATAGGATATGCTAAGCTTCATTGGAAGACATTGGGGGACATCCAGGTGCCTTGGTGGAAGCAAGTCTGGTACAAATTTTCCTGGCCCAAATGCAATTTTTTTATGTGGTTGGTGGTCCATAGCCGGTGCCTTACATGGGATAATTTATGCAAGCGTGGCTTCCATAAACCCTCAATGTGTGTTCTATGCTAGAGTAGTGAACAAAATATCTCTCATCTCTTTTTCCAATGCTCTTTCACTAGACATATTTGGCACTCCTGGTGGAATGTGTCGAACCAATCCTGTTTGCATGTTTCCTCACTGGCATAATTCTTTGCTCGCTAGGATAAGGCTCATGTGAAGACTTCATTTCTTCAATTTGCCTAGACTCTTGGACCCTCCTTTATTATTTGGCATATCTAGTTGGAGAGGAACCGTCGTATCTTTAAGGATGAGTTTTTAGAGGTTTCTCACTTATGGTGGAAAATTCTCCATTCTTTGGGGGAAACTGTTTCTGCAAAATGTGACACTTCTGAGGCCATGGAACCAGGGGAGGATATTTTCAATAATCGCCTGAATATTCCCCCCTCACATGGAAAACTGCTAAGAAATATGTGTAGACATCCCCTGCAAAAGATAAATAGGGTGGGGAAGTGGAGTGCCCCTCTGTAGGGTGTTCTTAAAACCAACACAGATGGGTCTTCCAAGGGCAATCCAAGCCCTGCTGGTATTGGTGGTGTTGGCAGAGATAGTACGGGGGATGTTCAATTTCTGTTTTCAATTTATAAAGGTCATCACACTAACAACCTGATGGAGGCCATGGCTATTTTGTATGCCATGAAGAGTGCTTGTGACCTTTGTTGGAGAAGGCTTATCTGTGAATTTGACTCTCAAGTGGTGATACGTCTTTTGAATTGACAACATTCTGAAGTTGTTAGTTGGAAGTTAGCTTTGATTGGAGAGCAGATTCATAATTTGTGTACTTCTTTGGAATCTGTTATTTTCACTCATATTCCCAGGGAATGGAATAGTGCTGCTGATTGTTTGGCAAAGTGGGCTTCTGACCATATGTGTAATTGGAACATTGTTGATAAGACTGTTCTTCTGATGGGCTTGTCCCATCAATTTGATCACTTGGTTGATCTTGATAGGGCTATTTGATGCCCTTTCTTTGTTTGTTCTTGTTTCTCTTTCAGTTTGAATAAATTTTCACCCCTCCTTTATAAAAATAAAAATAAAAAATTATAAAAAATTATTTTTTATCCATTTAATTAAAACAATTCACTTAATTTTTCAAATGATATAAAAGGAAAGCTTGGAAAAAATGTATATCCATAAAATTCAATACTTATCAACAAATAGGCAAGTCCTTATCAACAAAATATCTCAATAAAATTCTAGTCAACCAATGACATTTACTAATAAGCAACATTAATGTAAGTTGTCAAAAACCTCAAAATATTGCAATGAATTCCGCTCTTTAGCTATGGCTAAAGTACTGTAATGTAAAGTCCATCATACGTAGGGGTAACTAACATTTGTACTAAAATGATGTGCAATGATTACATTGATTGTAATAAGTTTTAAACTTTTGTATTTTTATTAATAAAATTATTATATTTAAATATACAATAATAAATTGCATTTTAATATAATAATATTTTTTTATTGTCTAATATTTTTAATATTTAAAGCTACAATTTTTTTTTTTTAAATAAGAGGTTGGAATGGAGTAAATTTTACATCCTCGTGTAAGATAACATTTCCCCATTTTGTCCATTTTAGCCTAAAACACAAATCTCATCACCCTCGCTCATCCTTATCATCTTGCCAGTTCGCTATCCAGCTCAGATCCGCACAATAGAATCCTAACAGTTTTCAAACATGTGCGTGCCACTTGATGGTAATGATAGGTACTAAGGAGGGGGTGAATCTTTGCAAATAGATCCTGAACTAATAACTACTATAATACTTTCCAATTATAACTTAAATAAATGATAACATATAGTAATAACAAGCATGGACACAAATTTCACACACATAACACAGTAATTTTCATGTGGAAACCCTTGTAAAAGGGAAAAGTCACAGTGGGGATGACACCGACAAGCTCAATAACTGCAGTATATGAGTTTTCTCTGTTAGGAGCTAAAATACCCTTTTTAAGGGTTCACCATGTTAAAAGTGACTAGCACACTCTTAAGAGTACAATAAGATCAACTATGATCTACCTTTTTAGAGGATTTAAAACCTCAATAAAGAAGTCACCCTGTTAAAGGATTTACAAAAAGAACTTGTTACAGTTCAGCTTGTTAGAGGATTTTGACCTACTGTAACTGTTAGGAAGTCAACAAGATAAAATCATCTAATTGTACAACACTAATTGTTTAACATATCCTATAAGCTAATCATACTTTGTTATTTGTAATTTTCTCTCTGATATTTGATCACAACTTCAACTTGAACTCTTCAAACCCTAATCACCAAAAACATTTTCAACAACAACAACTCTTGTAACAACAACTTTTAACTCTCTCTGATTTCTGAAATAAAATAATTCCACCGACTTGAAAATGATCTTCAAAATGACTTCCCAAAATAGAACCATGTGTCTAGTTGATAAACTCAATGAGAAAAATGATTTACCATGACTGCGTTAGGTCAGGATAAGATTTGCATGTTTATATCTCTAAGATAACTTGGTTTTACATTTCCAATTTGACCTCTTGAATCTATCTTAAATGCTTGCATCGATCGTGTAAATACCAATACATTGGATGTATAAACTAAATTCCATGTCATCATAATATTAGAAATAATCACATAAACTTTAATTTTCACCACTCTATGATCTACTGACCAGTTTATCAAAAAAAAAGTTCTACTTGTCTTAGTGTAAGTGTCACTCAGAACTTTATCACCGCTCAACCAAACATGATGTGGTTGTAACCATGTTGCAATGTGAACTTGTTAAACCTTTATCTAGGACTGCTCCACATAATTATGTTTATACCATGATCTTCACCAAAATGATGTTTGCATAGTCTACCGATTGTCTAAATTTAACCAAAATTTAGTATATTATCTTACTGATTATACCTTCTCTTTACCTATTGTATAGTATGACTTATATTAATTCAATTCCATTTTACATACTTAGTTTACATCAATGACAACAATATAAATGACTCCTGATCACTGCACTAGAATAGTTAGTAATATGTAATTCCAATAGTCTTAATCAAATACGAATAATCTCCCCCTTTGGCATTGATGGAAAATATATACAACATGTACTCACTTTAAAAATTGTGCATCATAATATCAAATTATGACTCCCCCATACATGTACTTAATCATTCATATTCTCCCCCTTTAACAACAGTGACAAAGCTTCCAAAAAACTTGAATATATGTTCTCAAAATCATACTTTATCTTATAAAAATTATCTTGAAATGAATCTTGGCCGAACTCAAGGTTGTTTCCCATAGCTTTTGCAAGTACTTCATATCCACAATATGCTCAATAAAACTCGATACTAGCTCTTCCATGCTATTTAAAGTATTCATGTCTAGTAATGTAAATACAACTTCTACCTGTTTCACATTTTGATGCATCACTGTTACTGTAGGAGATAAAGTGGATTGAATTTCTAGTAGAGTGATCAATCTCTGCTCTTGCTCACTTTGAATTTTCTTAACCTTGTGATTTATTTTCATTACTTGATGACTGTAAGTTGTGAATGAACTTAATGGTGCATCAAGTTGATCGCTTAAGTTCTCCATCTCCTTCTCAGCTTTAGCTCGTCTTTGTTCCAAATCTTGAACACATTTTGAATGCCTTGATAGTTTGATAATAAGTTGACTTTCCTCAGTCAATGTATTCTTAACTTCATCTATCAAGTCTGACAATTTGATCCTATCTACAACAATCATTTCCACCATCTTTCTTGTAATCACCTTTTCTAAGTTTTCCTCTGCATTCTGTACTGCAGTTGTCTTCAAATCTTGACCCCGATGTAAAATTGCCTTCACAAGTGTGTCCATCTGATCAGTAGGTGGGTCATATTCATCATATGTTATCCCCAACACTAACTTAGCTAGGATGTCTCTAGCTTTCTCTAATGCTCGTGTCTTCTTTTCCTTTGATTTCATCATGTCCCTTTTAGCCTAAACCTTTAATTATTCTGAGTGTTTCATTAATTCCTTAGGTTTAAATTTGAATATATATACCAATGAGATCAGTAAATATTCTTCATAAATTTCTTCCGCGTCATAAAAAATAGTCATAGGTTTATGTCTCTTATGGGCACTAGATACTACAAGACTTAATTCATTTTAAATCTTAGGTTCCGCTTCAATATTCTTTAGTCTCCACCTGTGTAATTTCTTCATCTTTCATCACATCCTTTTCAAAAATTGTCTTTCTTAAATTTTCTAAAGACAATAATAAATCTATTTTGCATGTTGTCTCTATCTCATCACCACTAGTTTTTGATAGACTAGTATCTGGTGTTATAATGTCCTTCACTAAGATAGGAATGTCTGGAACAATATTCCCAACTATTTGATCTTTAGACAATGTGTCATTTTTTTGCATTCGATCACCTGATCCTGTATGAACTTGATCTTCTTAGGCTGTAATTTCTTTTATTTGTAGACGTTATCTCCATTCCTCAACTATTTCATCATGTACAATTTGCGTATCATCAATTAGAAGTCTCAGTGATCTACTTTTAATATTGAATTTATTCTTGTGAACAATAATCATTATCTTAACATCTTCTTCACATAACTCAGGTTGAACTTGAATAAGTGTTCTTTTCATGATTTCTCTATCCAATTGTAATGCAACACTTCATCTAGCATCAATAACCTTATATAACTCAGTAGGAATGCAAGAATGTATTTCTACAGATGTTCAGAAAAATTTATGAAAGTGGTACATAATTGCATCTTCAATTTTGTTCTTATCTTCACTGCTCCCCAAGGTGTATCTTTTTCCAATAGTATCAAGTCTAACATTGTCAACAATACCTTTTACAATATTATCATTAGGAGAGGCCAACTTTGTCTCACCATTCTTCTTCTATTCATAGGTACCCTTAACTAACTCTATTCCTTCTTCATTAGTTGAACTTCTCTTTTTCTTATAGATTCTCTTTGGAGTAGAATTTTTTTGTCTTTTCTTCCTTGAAGTTTCTCTTTCAGACTGAACTGATGGTCTTCTTCATTTTCTCTCAGCTATAGTTAGGATTGTAGTAGTGTGATATGTTACTCCATCACTACTTCTAAACTTTTGTTCTTGAATAGATACCATGCTTCTAGTTTTTCTTTTAATGACTGGTTTCTTTAATTCCTTATAAATTTCAGAAACAACTTCACCATAGGTTCCAAATCTCCACACCTTTATGTCTAAAGGTTTTGATAAAAACTCATTGGCATGCAAATTTACTGTATCATCTTCATTTCATAACACATAGTAGGAATCCAATGTGTCCTCGGTTCTACAAATTGTACAATACATGAATCAGTGTCTACAAGAAAACAAATATCACTTTTGTAATTCTTTACAATGTGAGGTGGAATCCTTTCTCATTTATGCATTTTAGATTGGAAGTCTTTGAAATAACCCTAGACATGACCTTATTAAAGTTATTCCCTCGTTCCTTTATGAATTCACTAATTTGCATAACTACCAGTTTTTCCCATGACCATATAACATTTCTTTTACCAAGGAAATTTTTTTGGATATAGAAAAACATGCATACCAATAGAGCTCCATACTTGAATTATTGTCTCTTGTCTCTTTTGATCCTTTCCATGTTCACCATAAATTGACTTCTTATCATCGTACATAGATCATACGTTGAGTTATCCTTCACAATCTGATAGGAAACATTAATAGCTCCACCAGGCACACTATTGATTTGAATTGGCTGATAAACTCTGTATCCTATCACCATAGATGAAAATTGTAGTTCCTTATCTATAATATGCTCAATAATCATTTATCTCCCGTCCAGTTTGGATTTGGTGAGCTTGGTGACCAAATGAGTATCTCGTGCTCTTAATGTGCATTCCAAACCTTGTGCTCAAAAACATGTAACCCTACTAATCAATATCTTCAAAGTCTTGTGTGGTATATCGAGCTATATGAATTGATCATGCACTCTTATCAACATTTAACATATCTAATTGAAATGAAATTCTATGGATATGTCCATAAAATAAGTCAAACCCTTTTCTTGTAGATGAATATGTTTGACTTTCAATTTTCCATTGATACATAGATCCTTGTATGCTTTATGAATTTATTCAAAACCCAATTCTTCAATTATACAATGAATGTAAGAGCGAACATCTTCAATAAACATCATACCATGAGGAATAACTAATAGGGCACCAGACATATCTATCTCAACAGCTTTATTGAATGAAATTTGAATACGGGTTGAGGTTCCTCAGAAATATTCACCAGAATAGGTGAGTTAACCTTTACTTCCATTATGATCAACTATAACAACACACAATTTTGAGCACTGAATGAAATGATAACTTGCACTGCACAGGTTAGAGTTCCATGAAAACTTGATATGAAATAGTCACAAGAACTTAATAACATAAGTGGTTTGCACACATTAGCTCAAGATAGCTCTCCTAATTCTTCAGACGAAATAGAAAAAGTGTAAGAAGAGGTTACTTTTTCCTTTATATATACCACTAGAGAAGTATACATTGCATATATCAATGGTAGTAATAGTGACATGTCACCAGTTAACACTTAATCACCAGTTGGTGCTCAACCAACAGTAATGAACACTCTCAAATGGATATTTGACCATGAAATCTCGATGCGGTCTACACACAATCTCAAAATATAAAATTATATAAAATTATAGCATAATGTTCATATAGATCTTTACCACTTTAAAAATCTAGGGGATAGGTAATGGATTTTTCATTTAAGTGCCCCCTAAGAAAATACTATGCTTAGTTTACTGATGAAATCTCCACAGTTTTGGAAACAGTGGAGTTCTCAGTCAACTCAGAAGAATTAAATTCTCCTTTCTTTACCCAAGTCTTCTTCATATCACTTCTGACTTCATCAATATTAGCAACCAGATTTCCTTTTCCATCTTTAGACTAATGAGGCTATAGATTTTTTAAATGACAATATATTGATATATGACCTGTCTTATAATGAAAAAACTTTCTTTTCTGGTTGATCTCCAATGACCAGCATTACCTCTCATAGCTCACATTCTACAGTTCATTTCTTGGTGTTCATAGTTACCACATATAGAACATGTTGTGTTGAATTGTCTTTCCCTTCTAATAGTTTTCATCGGTGGAATAGGTGACCTAGGTGATAAAACTCTTGACCTACAATTTTTAACTGTGTGCCATACTTGTTACATGAAAAATAATATCCATCAAAGTTACCACTACGGGACCTACTTATAGATCTACACACATAGACATCCTGACCATACTTGTGACAATTATAACTGTTCAAGTTTAGAATTGTCACCCTAACTTAGGCATTAGGGCTACACGACAATTCCATCCTAACAATGGAAACTTCTCCTAGCTGTGGGTAGACTATGAATGAAGAGGAATCTCCGGATTCTAGGCCAGTTCCTATAAAATATGGAATATCACTCTCCTGATTTGAAATTTGCATTAGGAAAAGGGAGAAATTTTTAAAATTGAATGGGAAATGGGGTGATACACCAAGAATGAATTCAGACTTTTTGATGAAAAGACAAAACAGTAACTCCAACTCACATATCATAAGCTGGACCCTTCAAATCTCTAATCAACATATAGGATAACAAACATTACTACTAGGGTTAAACCACAAATAGCTCAGATAGTTCACAAACATACATTTTCCATACAAGTTTTTAAATAACTGATCACCTTAAGAAGGAATTTAGACACACTCACTTCTCTTGGATAAAAATGAAAACAACACTTGCAAAGAAAGATGAAATAGGATCATAGAATCAAAAATCCACATGTATGAGCCAAAACATTTTCTTTATTCTTCACCAAAATATGACAGAATGTGATTACAAATAGGAATCTAAGGCATCAAGGAACAATGAGTTCACTTTGAACCTTTTCTCCAATATCTGCAACTCAAAGGATACAAAAATGAAAGAAACACATCTATAGGAATAGTAGAAATTCACTAAGCTAATTCTCCACCAAATTTGATCCCCCTAACAACATGCAGATTCTCTCTCTAAATAGACAACATGGCTTATTTCAAAAATAGTCTTCCCTCCAAAATCATCTTACCATAAGCAAGACACTAAACTCGTAATCAACTCCCCCAAAACTAGCCCTTATAATAGCACCCCTAAGTTCTATCAACATGATACATCTCATTGCTAAATTCATCAACCTAATTTGAATACATGATATTCAAACCTTAAAACCCCACTTAGAAAATATTCAAGAGGGACATAACCCTAACCACTACTCGGCATCATCACCACACATAAACTCTATCGACACCACACCCGAGCATTGGAGGTAACTGCAGTTTGTTTTGAATTTGATGTCGATATGACCATCTTCAAAGAAAAGATAGTTGCAGTATGTCATGGCACTTAAAAGTACCAATGTGGCTTTGTAGAAGGGATGTTGATGCATTGGCACTGACATAGCATTTACTTCATCTATTAGCGGACTTCAGTTTTGAGTAAAACACATTGCATTTTGTTCATCGACTCACTTTTCATCTTAGGGTTTTCTGTTGTAATGCCGCCATGTTGGTTTTGAAATCATGATCATCTGCAATGCAATCCACCATGTTCTATGGGAAATAACTTCTTTTTTGAGCTCTTAATAAGAAGGAAAATATGTACTTTTTTTTGCCATAACACATGGCATCTTTTGCTCTGAATCTCACTTCCAAAGGCTGTGACTTTTGATTTGTTGTTTGCTTGAACATAGGCCCCAACTATAAGTTTGCTTGCACTTGATTTAGAATTTTTCGATGATATAGAATCTTTGGTCCTCCCTTCTTTGCTTGATTTTTGGGTTTCATCTGTGAGTTATCTTCAGTTTGCTTTGAAAGATAGGAACACTTGATGATAAAGTGTTTTCAAAGCCATTTGCAAATGGCACTACAAATTTAGTGGTAACTCAGGTTCCATCTGTATTGATGCTTACCACCATTTTGGGTTTTAACTACAATGTATAAAGAAGGCTCAGGGAGTTCTTTTCTGTTTGTGACCACCACCACTACATTTTGGAAGTTATTACCGCTGCCACATTGGAATGGTTCTAAGTTGTAGCTGAGGTGTCAAGCCCACTAACTCTGGCTATAAACTAGGGATGTCCCAGCCACAGCTTTAGGACTCATCCCCAGTTGGTTATGTAACATGGAACTACACCACTGTTGTCAACCTTGAGCTGTGGTTGAGATATTGGGTAAAGTCATCTCAGCCACAGCTTCAGACTTATCCCCAGTCTGTAGCGCGACAATAAAACACCACCAATGCTGTCTTTCCTTTAGACCCGCGGGCAACAGACCAATCTATGAATATTTTACTTTGACCAACATATGGGTTTTATCTGTAAACTGTGACTCTCTTCAACATTTAAAAAAAAATGTAGCTTATGATTGAAAGATAAAGTGTATACATTTAGTTTTAGCTTTATGACATCTTTCAGTCATAAGCTTCACATTCTTTTGTGTGAGTTGCTACAGACATAAATGGGAACATGAAGACACATCTCTTTGCATAAATAGATAAGTTGACTCCTTTTGTTGTTTGTTCATTCTCTGCTCTTTAATATGATCTTCACTTGCCTAGTGTATGTTAGTGCACTCTGTTTGGTGTTGACTGTGTAGCTTTAAATCTTTATCCACTGTTGAACTATCATTTTCTTGTTTTCGAGCCCATGAACCTTGGCTCTTCTCAATATCAAAATTCACTTACTGTATGTTTTTGATGTATGTAGGTACTCTGTTTGATGTTTGACTGTAGTTAAAACCCACATACAACTTTCAAAACAAGTATATGTTTACTCTCAAACCCATTACTGCAACATTGCTTGTTGTTGATCCTTCACTGTCATTCTCTCATGGTGGCTTTGCACTTGCTTTAATGTTTTAATAAAAACATCATTACTGCTGTCTTCAAATACCAGTAATTAGCAAACAGAATATATGCTTCTTTGTTTAATGACATTCCATTGTTTGAAAAAAAACATACATAAGATATTTAATTGCAACATTATGTTGAAGAACACTATTAGTTTTCATTTTTATTGATAGTATCAAGCATCTCTGTTAGCATTTAACACAAATATGTTGAATATGTTGTTGTTCTTTAATGTAGAAATACATTATTTTTCTCTTAAAGTACACCTAGGAAAGAACAAACCCATGGGGTTCAAGCACGGGCTTGTGACTACCATGGATTTTAGTTCAAAACAATAAACCCATTCTGCATATACATTTTTTATCAAATTTACATGCTCTATTTAGTTATCAAGAATGTTCACCATTTCAAAACATCTATATGAGATGTACACTTTGCAAAAGAAACTGTCCCAATAGTTGGTCTAAAACACATTATACATTGCAATATCTCTGCATAACCAAGCATAGTCCTATTAAATGAAGCTTTTGAGTATCTTGTAATACTTTTCCCATTATGTTTTCTTTCTGTATGCGCACACCCATGATGATTTGAGACTGTTAATTTCTGTCCAACTTGCAGTTTTCACATTTTTCATTGCATGGTTTTACTCTGTAAGCACTGTCTCATTTAACACAGTTTAAGCATAATCTTTATGTATGAGATTTCAACCTAGATCCTCCAAGTGAACTTTAACAAATGTATAGCAGCCATATATATGTGAAGAATCCCTTACTGTAACAACACTTTCACACTTTCCATTAATTGCATAAAAACAGTGAATCTTCAGAGTCTTTCAATTCTACAATTCACCAGCTTTCTTTGTTCATGTCCTTTTCGTAGCATCTTTGACTTCTTCAAGTGTCTGAATCTCATCCTTCTTATGTACATGATAAAAAAACCTTCTGAGATATCAACCATCCTTTTGCATATAATGCCTTATATGAATTTAGAGCACAGGCTTGTGACATCCATTGCATCATTTTCTTTTGTTTCCTGCATTCAGTTACAGATACTTGTTCACTTGCACACAAAATAACACTCAATTTATTAGGTCATCAAATCATATGCACCAGTCAATGTTTGTGAGTGAATATAAGATAACATTCACTCATGAATATTGGTTTTTTTGTGTTATTTGGTGAACTCATAGGTTGATCTAATCATGAAAAAGGTTTCTCAGTTGGTAATACTAAGTCCCTTTCATTCAGATATCTAATTATATAAAGAAGAACAACATGTATCAGATTGATCATACATATAAAAAGGTTTCATGTTTTAGAACAAGTCCCTTTAATACTATTCTTCAGATATTATAGATGAATGTTTTCTCATTACATTGATTTCATCAGATTGATATGCAGTTTTCAGAAAGATTGATTATGTGTTGTTTATGTTCCATGTATTGCTTAGATCCAACTGGATCTAACATCTTTTTCACCATGTTGTAGGTAAACCCTAAGAAGACCTATATGTAGATGAAGATGGACTATGAAGACCTAGGACCTGATATGCAACCAGCAATGGAGACCTAATATGCAAGCATCAAAAATCAATCACAAGGCAATGCATGGGACCTCTACTCCATACTTTCAATTATGCCTTTTATTCTACAATGTATTATTTTTTTGACATGAAAAGAAAGATGAAATAACATTTGTATAATACATTCATCTTGAATGCACAATGTAATTGATCAAAATTGTAATTTAGAAATTTTGGAATGTGATCAATTCTTAGAGTACAAAATGACAATTTCTGAAAATGAATGTAATTACAAAATTTTGATTAATAATACCTGAAGGATAATATTAATGGGACCTCTAAAATGAAATCTCTTCCTATTTATGATTATTTTGATGCATGCTAAAAATTAGGATAACAATTTTGGTGACTTCTGATGGATGTCTGCCTGCTAGACACAACCCTAGACCTCTATCCTTGGGAAATGGAGTTAGGAAACCTGAAACCATGAATGCAATCTTTATTGAAATGAAAATGCAGCTAACCTAGATCTAAGAAACCTAAAGACTTATGGAACCTAGGGACCTATGTGCTTGGACAAGACTTATTGAAAATGACACCTAGACTAAAACCTAATCCTCAAAGCAAAGCTTGAGGTGTATTCCATTAACTGGAATTTGCAGAACTTCTCCATCAGTTGTGGACAAATGATAAGCATTATTTTCCTTGTAGGCTATAATAACAAAAGGGCCTACCCAAAAGTTGTCAAATTTAGCATGCTACCCTGGCCTACTCTTTAGCACATCCCACTTGAGTACTAAATCTCCCTCTTTAAATTCTCTGAACTTATCTTTCTTATCAAAAGATCTCTTAGTTTGTTCTTTCTTGAGTTCCATTGTAACCAATGCTTTTCTCCTTTCCTCTTCAAGTTGTAATAGATTAGCATACCTTAGTTTAAGGGGATCTTCTTCTCCAAATAATAACATCTGATCAGCTAGTTGCAAGGCTGGAAATTCAGTGAAAATTGGCAATCTAGCCTCTTTACCATAAACTAGGACATGCGGGGAATTCCCAATTACCTGTTTAGGTGTAATCCTATCCAGCCACAAGGCTGCCTTCAATTTGGAATGCCAATCCCTCTTATTTCCTTGCAAAGTCTTCTTGATGATCCTGATTAGGTTTTTATTGGTAGATTTTGCAAGACCATTACCTCGAGGATAATAGTTTGAAGAAGTATTTAAGTAAATCCCATTCTTTACAGCCCATTCTGTAATGGCTAAACCAATAAAAGCAATAGCATTATCATAAATAATTGATTGAGGAACTCCAAACCTGATTGTAATCTCTTCATAGAATTTTAACACAGCAGGTCCAGAAGCCTCGTTTAGTGCAATAGCCTCAGTCCATCTTGTAAAATAATCAGTAGAAGTTAAAATCCATTTATGACTTGCAATAGAATTAGGATTGATAGGACCAATAAAGTCCATTCCCCACTTAGCAAATGACTGATCAACCATAATTTTTTTTAATGGCAATGCTGCTAGCCTTTGTTTCCCTGCAAAAAATGCACATTTCTGACATTTTCTAGCACAAACATGAGCATCCTTAAATAAATCAGGCCAATAATAGCCTACCCTTAGTATTTTCCAAGTTGTAGCTTTAGGACTGAAATGTCCTCCACAAGATCCATCATTAAACTCAAATAATATTCTGCTTTGATCTAATGAATCAATACATTTAAGAAACATCGCAGAATAATCTTTTCTATATAGAACGCCATCAATAAGAACATAGGGAATAGATTGTAACCTGTAGTACCTCCCTTTTGCCTTATCAAGATTACTTGGGCATTTTCCTATTTGTAAGAATCTGGTCATATCTGACAACCAAGTCATAGGATCATTAAACAATACAATATCTCTTTGTAAATTTTCAGATTCTTTAGGCACTTCAATCTGTTCTTCTTCTTCTGCCATTTGTGCACAAAGGCCTTTACCTCTAACTAGCTTAGTTACATGAATCTGCACATCATACTCCATAACCCTTGTTATCCAACCAGCTCTTTTCTCATTAATATCCTTGTTCAACAAAAACTCCTTGATGCTAGGATGAGCAACCATTAAGTGCACCCTATTTCTAGCAATTAAATGCTTAAACTTCTTCAAAGCTTTAATAACTCCAATACATGTTTTTCAATAAAAGTGTATCTTTTCTCATAATCATCCATACCTTTGCTAAAAAATGCAACTGGCTATTCTTGTTTTTTATCATTCTTTTGAACCAGCATAGCAGAAATTGTGTCAGAACCACCATAAGCATAATAAATGAAGTCTTTATTAAAATCAAGATTAACAAGATTAGGGGCTAAAGACAAAGTCTATTTTATCAGTTAAAAATTCCTCTTTCCTTCATCAGTCCATCTAAAAGGAATATCCTTTTTAAGCATTGTGGTCAATGGCTTTAA
The DNA here is from genome assembly GCA_018584345.1 of Thuja plicata. NCBI lineage: Eukaryota > Viridiplantae > Streptophyta > Pinopsida > Cupressales > Cupressaceae > Thuja > Thuja plicata. Next base: position 56,605 of record MU224181.1, read on the forward strand.
TAAATTTGCAATATCAGGGATAAACCTCCTTATGAAGTTAATTCTCCCAATAAAAATATGTAATCCTTTCTTATATTTAGGCAATGAAAGATCAAGAATTGCATGAATTTGTTCAGGATCAATTGTTATTCCCTCCTTAGACACTTAGTATCCTAAGAGTTTCCCTTCATGAATAGAAAACAAAGATTTCTTAGGATTTAAAGATATTCCAAATTCTCTACATCTTTGCAATATTTGTCTTAAATGATCAATATGTTGATTTGCAACCTTGCTATAAATTGTCACATCATCTAGGTATACTAGAACAAACTTATACATTAGATTCTTGAAAGCCATATCCATTGCTTTCTGAAAAGTAGCTCTAGCATTTGACAACCCAAATGGCATTCTTTTGTAGGCCATAGTACCCCATTTAGTTGTAAAAGTTGTTTTGAACTGATCAGATTCCTTAACTAAAATCTGATTATAACCAGAGTATCCATCTAAGAGTGAGAATCTGTCAGAACCTAAAACATATTGTAAAATCTGTTCCATGGAAGGAAGAGGGTGTATATCTTTCAGAGATGACCTATTAAGGTCTCTAAAATCTACACAAAGTCTTATCTCTTCGTTCTTCTTCCTTACTGGTACTAAGTTAGAAACCTAAGATGTGTGCTTAATAGGAAATATAATATCACAATCCAGGAGTTTCCTCAGCTCTTTTAGCATTAATGGCTCTAATTTGGGATTTATAGGCCTTTGCTTTTGTCTAACTGGCCTAGCATTAGGTTCTAGTTCTATAGTATGTTGAGTTAATTTGGGATCAAAACCTTTTAGATCAGAGTAATCCCATGCAAAAAAATCATTATATTCTCTAAAAAGATTAATAAATAGTCCTTTTTCTTCAGGAGAATTTATTTTACCAACCTTCAACCGCTTATCTCTAAAAATTTCCACTTCTTCATAATGATCTGCTTCAATCAGTAGGCTTGTTTTGCCCTTTCTAAACTGGTCATCAGAATTAAAAGCTAATTCCAAGCTTACTAATCCCTTTGGCAATTTATTGGTTTTCAATTGAATAATCTAATCTTTCATTTGCGGAATGTTCTTGTTATCTCTTGAAGCTGAAAAACCATCTATTTTTGTCAAAAAACTTAGGATATGTTCATCAGTATTGAAAAATTGCCAATAAATGTCATTATCCGGAATGGATGGCCTGACAATTATCTTAATATGTGACTGATCTGAAATTATTCCTTTATTTTCTATTATTGCAATATGAGCACCACTACCAACCAGCCTATCGGCATGTGTATTTTCCCTTCTAGGAATTGAAATCAAGTTGAAAGCATCAAATTCATCTAGAATATCAGAAACTCTAGATTTATACATCTTAAGCAGATCATTTTTAATAGTATTGATGCCTCTCACCTGCTTAACAATAAGCTCATTGTCTCCAAATGCTCTCAGACATTTGATACCTTTCAATCTTGCCCATTCTAATCCCTGGATTAAACTTTTATATCCAGCCACATTGTTAGAACAAGGAAAAGACAACTTAAATGCAACATAAAACTTATCACCATTAGGTGAAACCAGCATAACCCCTACACCAACTCCATCCTTATTCCTTGACCCATCAATATACAAATCCCAAAGCTGGTTAGATACATTAGATTCAGATTTTGGGTCTTTAATCAAATTAGGAACTCCTAAATCAGATTCTAAAATCATGTAATTTCCAAAACCATCATCAAACACATCCATCTCTTGGTCATTTCTAGCTTCCCACTCATCAAGAACTATATTAGGTTACTCCTTAGTTTGTGTGTTATAAGATGAAGTCTCATTGATTTCATCTGGATCCATGATCACACAACTTGCATTTATAGGGTTGGGATTATAAGGCTCTATATGGTCTTTGGCCCATGATTCTGACTTTGTGGTCACCTTAGTACCATACCTAGTTCTGAAATACAGGTGAGACCAATCTGATGAGAAATATCCATCTATCTTGGCTGTGAAGTCTCTTGATAAACATAGAGAAAAATAAGGTGGCAGATCTATGAAAAAAATATCTTGAGAAATGGAGAAATTTGGACATGAGTGCAAGGTTAGACTTGAATTTTTAACAACCCCAATAGTTTTAACTGAAGAAACATCAAGTTGAACAACTCCTTTCTCAAGAGGTTCATACTTCAAATCCAATATATCAGCTATACTCTTTGGCATGACAGTGCTGGTTGCACCACTGTCAACCATACAATTATGCACTAATCTATTTTCAATGATCAAAGAAACATAGAAAGGAGGAAGCTTAACATTTGAAGGTTTCTTACCTCCCTTTTTTTTCACCTTCTGCATATTTTCTAATTTTCTTTCAGTTTGTATTGATGGCTGCTTTAATTCAGCAGTATTTTTACTCTCTTGTGATACTTGCTGCTGTACTTTACCAATCTTATTTTCCTTCTATTTGACTGCTTCATCTTGAACCACTGAAGGCTCTGAGTTGGCCAAGACCACTCTAGGAGGATTATTTACAGCTTGATGTGGAATTGTTGTTCCTTTTGACAGTTCCTCCTTTAATAAATCAGTTTGCCCTGGAATAGCTAATGAATCCCACATGGAAATAGAAACATTCATCTTTTTCATATTGTCAACAATATTGTAAGGAACAACAAATTGTACCTTCTGAGGAGACTTACTAATACTCTGATCTAGCTAATTCTGATACTGCATTATTCTGTTTGCATGAGTAGAGGCTCCCTTTAGGATTGAAACTAGTGGAGTGAGTGATGATTGATTTGTAGCAGCAATCCCAGCAGTTGATTTCTCTGATTCCAAGGATCTCTTCTTGGCTCTGGTATTTGCTGATATGGATGAGTCACCATTTACTCCACAGAACTCTTCCTCTTTCTAATTGAGGAATGCAATGTCAAGAGAAGATGTATAACATTGTTGTTGAGCCTCTTTAGTAGGTTGTGAATCTATGATACTCTAAACCATTAAGGCTTGATTGAGCACTCCATTAGTACACTTAGACTGATTGTGTTGTTCATTATAGGGATAACACCATTCATAATCTACAACAAGGTTATTCTGGCTAGGAACAATATCCTTAACAACATTGAGAGGTACTAGATTGTATGTCCTATAAGGCCTTTGATTCCAATTTTGCCTATTTGCATTACTATTTCCTTGATATTGCTACTTATTGCCTTGATAACCAGGATGATTAGGCTGCTAAGATGAGGAACCAGCAAATTGACCTTGAGTATGGGCTATAAGATGGCTTTGCTACCTTTACAGGTTCACTAATTCATTCCCAAAGGTCTGTAGCAAGCTCTCAATCTTTTGCTGGCTATTTTTTATACTTTCCAATTCACTAGGAGGGACCATAGGCATGATTTATTCACTTTTGTAAGATGGCAATGGAGCTAATGGTGGAGTAATCAATGGCATATTGGGCTAGATATTTGGAAAGTAAGGCATAAGTGGCCTAGGAGCTATCTTTCCTGCCTTAATGAGACTATTCTCTGCTCTAATTGCAATATCATAGGCTCGGGGTAAAGAATTTCCTCCCATGGACTGGATCATTACTGAAATATCACTATTCAAGCTTTTGAGAAAGTATAGAAATGCATATTTTGCAGAGGGTCTTACCATGGCAGGGATTCTACTCCAAGTTTTCTGGATTTTGAGATTAAAATCACTTAACTCTTCTTGAGGAGCCCTTTTGATAGTAGTTAATTGCTCCACTAAAGACAAATTATCAGATTTTTCCTCAAAAAACTTAGAAAGCCTATCCCCAAAAACATCCCATGTAGCAATAGAATTTATTGGAAGATTTCTGAACCAATCAAGAGCTTTACCTTTAAGTGATGCAACCAATAGCTTCATAGCCACATCTTCCTTCGTGACATGGTGGACATTGCACAAGGATGCAATATCTCTGATGTGTTCAATAGCTATCACTTGACCTTCTCTGGTGAAAGATGGCAAGCCTTTCAAGGCAACCAAGGGTATATTGTTGTGATTTGCAATGTGGAGAGGACTACCTTGATCAAAAGGGACAAAAGGCAGATTTCTTTCCATTCCTGCTACTGGTGGTACTTGTTGCTGAATAGCAGTTACAATAGGAGGTTGAGTATGATGAACTACCTTCCTTTGGTAAGTCTTCAAATTATGGGGATTTGTTGCAGTAACACTTGTAGAAGCTCTAAAAATAGAATTATTTATAGACAAATCTTCAATACTTGGAAAATTTGATCTGGGATGAGTAGGAACACTCAAATCCTTAGGAAGGTTGATTTATTCAATAATAACCTCAAGTTATTCTAAATTTACAGCTTGATCTTCAAAAATTGGATTATCAAATGAAGAAAAATTTGAGTTCAATAAAGCACCTCTTGGATCTTGTGACGTTCTTCCACCTCTGGTTGATCTTCCTACTCTTCAGAATGGAGAAATTAGGTCTGAAAATGGTGGACAGAAAGGAAAAATAGGGGGAGAAGCCATGTTAGGATCACAAACCCAGTCTAGGCGCTTGTAATGACTCCAAACCACTCACTCAAAAGGCTAAACTAGTCTCCCATGGAAGTGCTTCCATTTTCTGACTATACAATATAATTTCAGATCTTGAGTCATGAGATACAGTAATGTCTTCTGAACATTTTTTTGTCTCTTATAACCTCGTGAATCTCATCTCTAGGTAAATATTTGAATGAAATAAATGTTTCATATGAGTCTCTAGAATCTGATGAGGCACATGAGGTATTTCTAGGATCTTTATTATCTTGTGGTGGTGTAGGAGGTTGATAAGATCCAAAATCTGTGTTTTGTATGAGTTGTTGATTCAAATAATTGGGTTGGGTTTGATTTAATTCAAAAGATTTTTTGTGTCCCTCTTGAGGTGTAGGGGGAAAACTACCATGGCCAGGTGGAATAGGTACAAACATTGGTTCAAAGTTTGGTGGGGCTCCCCACTAAATAGTGCTAAAACTTGGGGAAGTATTTGAAGGATATCCCATGTTGCATAGATCATTACTTGGGGTTATATCATAGATCATCTATGTGGTTGTAGGTCCTCGAGAAAATCTAACATGTCTTGGGTCATGAAATGTTTGATGCACTTCTTCTAGTGATTGCATGTTGATTTGGTCAATTTGGTTTTGAAATGCAACACCTTGTCTTGGATCAAAAGGTGGTTGAGATTCTGGTTGTGATGTAAAAATAGGTAGATAGAAATCTTGTTGCCTTTTAGATGATTGAGACCTTGTGAAAACTGGCATGAGGACTATATAAAAATGCAATATTTTTTGGATTTTTGGAAATGAGACTTTTAAGAATGCGAGGAGCTTATACAAAAAGCAATCTAAGGCTTATGCAATTTTTTTTTGGTTTTTGGACTTTGGAAAAAATATTTGGATAGGAGACAGAACTAAGAGCATAACCTTATGAGGTTGAATAAAAATCTTGACTTGAAAAAGAGAATTGAGGGACAAGGGACAATGTTGATAAAAGGGATTAGGTCAAATCCATCATGAAAAAGGTGGAATGTGACCAATTGAAATGGGGTTTGAAATTTGGGAACAAAGGGACAAAGTCAATATCCTATTTTCAATGTCATAACGAAAGGTTCTATAATTTAAATGCTTTCTAGGAATTTTTGCAAAGGTTATAGAGAGGATCTAAGATGAGCTATTTATAAAAAAGGAACTATAATGAGGACTTGTGCAAAAGGGACTATAATGAGGATTATGACGAGGACTAAAATGCCAAAGGCTTTTTGAAATCCAAATGCAAGGTGATTAGGACATTAATATGCAAGTGGAAGACTATCAAGCATGCCAAAATGTTCCAAGTGAAAAATTTTAAGATTCCATATGTTTACTCAAAGATTTAAGACAACATGTTTTGCGACCATTTGATTATTTTGAGGATGATCTAGAAAAGTGTTTTTAAGAAGAGTATTTTTAGAATTTTTCTTTTTTTTTGTTAAGATTTGAAACACTCACGCAAGACACATCATGGAGTTCATGGCTATTTTAAAAAACAAAAACATCTGACAACCTAGGTAAGCCAGGGCAATATCTATTGAATTCCCACTTGAATCAAAGTTCAGCCATGCCTCCTTGTAGTGGAAAACATAGAAGCTTGGAGGCATGGGCTCCTCCTTATAGTGCACTCACTTCTCAGGTACACCAAGCTTCAAATCCCAAGGGTAATCATTTCCCAAGAGATCATTATCTCTACTAAGAGCCGTGAAAGTGTGGGATGTCTTAGTCAGTCTCAGACCTTTCACGCTAGCAAATAGAGAGTTATTTGGCCACTAAAACAAGGTTTTTAGTTAAGGAATTCATTCAATTGGTTATACTTGCAGTAGATTATTAATGTTATGGAAGCCTCCCAGCCTACATAAGTTAAGTTTTGTAGGTTTTAACGCACCACAAGGGTGCTAAGGGAGATCTTCTTCATGGTATAACATATTCAACGCTTGTTCATTGTGATATTAATCACAATGATATTTTTTATATAAATGGTTGGAAGGGCTTGGCTTTAGCCTGTTACCAGCTGGGCAATCCCTCTCACTGGCTCTGTTAAAGCTCTTGGGAGCTAGCCACGCTAAAAGATTTGCATGAATTTCTCTTTCAACCAAGATCCATGAAGGCAAGGGGAGAGGATACATTCATACAATTCTTTGGGATTACAATTCTAGAAGACACTTAAAACACATAAGAAAAGATTTTTCATTTGCCAATTAGAAAGGAAATGTGATCAAATTATACAATTTTTTGTTCTTTTCCTTCCTAATTAAAACTATGTAAAAATTTGGTGTTCATTAACCCATTATGAAAGGAAATGTGATAAAAATGAGACAATTTTTGTTCTTTCCCTTCTTAATTAAAACTGTACAAATATTGTAGGGTTAATTTATCCACCTATTTAGCTCTCTAGATGAAATTTGGTGTTCATTTAACCCACTAATTAGGCTATGTGAAATTTGTTGTTCATTTTAAAGACCAATTTAAAAAAATTATTTGTTGCATGTTTAAAAAATAATTCCTTCATGCATCACAAGTTAGACTCCTAAGTGCATTGATCTTGTTTCTCTACCTACAAAACACATAAAAAAAAGAACAAAGAAAAATAAGATTTGCATGTTCACACCAGGTTCACCAAATGAAGGAGAGTAAAAAGAAGAAAAAAATTGCATATCTAGGTAACCAAAAAACCCTAAACAATATTCAAAGCCATATAATCTAACATTAAAACCATTAAAACATGAATTCAAAATATATGCAAGAAACACATAAAACCCCCTTCAAATGATGCTCAAATGCTCTCATTTCTTCTCCATAGAAATAATTATTGTAGCTCTTTTACCAATGACAAGATTGCACAAAGATTAAAAAAGCCAAGTTGATAGCAAGAATACTAGGAGATAGTGGTTCAAAATTGAAAGAGAGAATTGAATCTCTATAGAAATGAGAGACAATTCACAGAATTAGTAAGTGGATGCACAAATTAGTATGCATAAATAAATGCATAATGGAGGGAAAATGAAGAAGCAAATTAATAGGAAAAATGGAAGCATAATTAGGGGAAATGGATAGGGAAAGGTGGAAGAAATCATGAAGAAAATAAATAGGGAGATGAAGCACAATTAGAGGAGATGACAAATTAGGTGGATTTATGAGGAATTAATTCAATTAAAGTTTGAATATTCCTCATAAAAGAGAAATTAGCATTTATGAAATTCTAAAACTTAATAAACTAGAATTAGCCAATTAATTTTTTTTTTTTTTTGATTGGTAAAAGGCCGAAGTCCTGAAAGTTTTTTATTAATATAAATAAATTTTACAGTGTAACCCCGCTCACTGTAGGCGCTGGTAGGAAAGAGCAGGGTTGAGAAAACCTCCAACCTTGCCCGGGACCAGTGGTCCTGTACTTGTACATAATTACGTGGGCATACCCACGACTCGATAGTAGCCAAGATTTGTTTGATACATAAATACCGTGGGCATACCCACGTCTCGACATTTGTCAAGATTTATGGAAATGATAGATACATAAATTTCGTGGGCAATCCCACTGCTTAATGATTTCCTATGAATTACTACAATTACACTCTTTTAGTGGGCATACCCACCTTTTTGTAGAATCTTACAAATGCTGCTTTTACTGAGCTGTCTCTACCCTTTATACAATGATTTCGTAAAATATCGATCTCAAATCTACAATGGCCGGATGCATTAGTTGCTCTATAGATATTAAGCCTCTTTGATTTCCTCACTCTGTTCTTTAAATCTTTAATTAACTTGAATCCCTTTCTCCTTATGAATTTTAGTACCTGAATCATAAAATAAATACCATTTCCATCTACAATGATTATCTTACATCCACTAATATAGATATATCCTCCAATTGAGCATTTATATTTTGGATTTTTATGTTATGATAATGATTGTTTCTGAAAAGTAGTTTGAACCCAATCAAAACACATAACTAATTCTATTTGTAATCTCAACCTTTATATCCATGTGTAAACTATAAATTAGTCCATTCAAATACAATTATCACTAAATATTTAGAACATTAATTCTACTGCTATCTTGATTTACCTCTG